>VYXF01005956.1:10651-30419 GCA_013397295.1 Polioptila caerulea | reverse complement strand
ATTTACGTTTTATAAAAATTCCGAGCTTGATGTTGTGCAAATTTTCTTTAATGTTTTATATCATTTGGGGTGTTGTTTATATAAGTGCCATGTTGTAATTCTCTCCTATTCCTTCCCCCGCGCGTGTCCCTGTACAGGCTAAGCACTTCCGTCTGTACACACAGGAGGTGTTGGAACTGGGTCACAATGTCTCCTTTCTTCTCCTGCTCCCCGCCTCAGACGACGTCTGCACTGCCCCAGGACAGAATAATCCTTACACCCCACACTCAGGATTTCTTAACCTCCCTCTTCAGATGTTTGAACTCGGTATAGTAGCTTGCTTCACCTAGAAATATTAACCCAGTCTCCTTATAATAAAATCACAAAGTTGTATCTGTTTTCCCCCTTGTCCCAGTGGAGAGTCAATAAATCACATGATGGCTTTGGCAACAACACTCCCTATAACGGTGTACAAGCTACAGAGGGAGCAGGGTGGTTAAAGCATTCACTGTAGCCATCGTTATTGAAATGCAAAGCAGAGAGCAGGGCCCACAGTCACCCACTATGTGTCTATAAGCTGCTTTGCAAGGTGATGTTCTTTAAAACACAGAACCAAGAGAAATGACACATGACACAGCAAGGCTGGAGTGTGACAGGAGATGCAAAAGAACATCTCTCTAAGTTGTCACAAGGATAATCACTGGTTTTGTCATGGGGATTTGTGCAGATCCTGATTGCAGATGGTCCCACTCAAGGTCTGACTCTTTCACAGCTTTATGAAAGGTCTGAATTGATTTTTCCACGTGAGTGGCATCTTTTTACCTCTGATGCCTGGAAAAATGCAGGAGACCATCCTATTGCTGTGATGCAGCAAAAGCTTGTCATGAAAAATGCCAAAGCACTGGACTTGAATTTCTTTCTTTGGAGAGCACATCTTGTGCTGTAGCAGATTCAGCTCTCTTCTTCTACTGCACTGCTGAGTGGGCAAGAATTCCCCAAATCAGAGTTTTTCAGCTACTTCACAGAAGGCATCAGATGCTTTAGCTCCAAGGTCCTCTATTTCTCATTTCTTCTTCTTTGGTCCACAGAGAAAAGAAAAAGTTCCACATAAAAGCAGCTCATAAAGACTTAATAGTTCTGTTTAGAAAGAATATTAAAATGTGGGGGCTGCTGAGTCTTACACATCAGTCTGCTCTGTTTCCTTCTGGCCTATAAAAATGGGGATCTTTCTTTTCTCTGCCATGGAGAAGAGAGAAAGATATGAGCCCAAACTGATCAGGTCAGTACAGCAGAAGCCACTGCAGGAAAGGCCTTGGTGGCAGCTGCATCCCTAGTGATGTCCCTCAGGTGTTTGTGTGACACCATTACCTTCCTATCTCCTGTGTGTCAGCACCAAGTGCTGCTCAAATCACTTATGCAGGAGATTAGAAATTAATGGAGTGTCTGGCCTGGCCTGTGTTTCTGCAGTCACAACCTACCATGACCTACCATCACCCAGCAATACAAATTTTATTTGGATCAGGCAGGAATACAGCACTGGATTTATGCCACATCAGCCACAGCACACTATGGTGCCTGTGACAGCTCTGGAGGTTTCTGCTGCCTGTGGGAGGACACCAGCTGAGCTGCCTTACAATTATGAGTGGAACAGCCAGACAAATACTTGGTGTAGTCTGCCAAGGAGAAGTCACCCCTTCAAAGGAAAGCTAATGTAGTTGAATGAGAAGAGTTATCTCAGTGCTTTGGGCCACATGGCCATGGCTGCAGTGCCCTAAAGCCACACTTTTATCTCTGATGTGCCCCCCTGAAGCCTGTTGGCCTCTGAGTGTGGAGCACATCATTTCTGCTGGTGACAGGGGTCTGCTGCCTTGCTATGCAAACTAATGCCCAGAGCATACTAATCTCTGATGCAGTAATCTCCTCACTAGAGCTTGTGCAGAATATTTGATTCTCATTGGGCAGGACACAGGCCAGGGGCAGGAGTGCCTCATTTCAGAGACCCAGCCTGCATGGGTCTGACAAATCAACAGAGCCTGCATGGGATGGTGTGTCACCAGCAAACACGCAACAGAGCCATCTCCCAAAAGGCATTCCTGCTGCAGCCCTCTCTGTTCAGCAATGCTGCTCCAGTGGGACAGCACTTCATGGTGGAGAAACAGTATCGAAAGCTGAATGTTACTTTTGAGTATTTTTTTAAGTAAGTAATCCTCTGGCCAAAGGCAGATGATATTTCAATATGACTTATTATATATGTATCCCTGATGTTCTCTAAAGTGACTGTGATTCACATCTCAAATATTAGAAGCTTCCATTCCCCATTAGCTGGTGGCTACCAACTATATAATTGCATAACCACAAAAGACTACGTTGAAGTAACATTTGTTAAAGTAACATTAAAGGGTCTGACTTAAAACCACAAAGGCTTGAAACTTCAGCACTGGAGCCGAAACCGCAGCTGTAATTCACTCAAGAGTCCACCACATATGGCATATGTACTGGAAGACCACACACTATTCACACTGGATCCCTGCAATATCTAGGCATTGCTGAAACCAGAAGGTAGAATTCATTCTTTCACTCTTTCTTGTGAGATTTCTGTGTTCAGATTAGGCCTTTACTCTTAATGCTAAAAATGTTTCTGTGATTGGATCTCTTAGTTCAACAAATTCTTCTCAATTATTCTAATCATGTTGTAGACATGGGACACTGTTCTCATTTCTTTTTTTTTTTTAATATTTGTGATGAGACAAATATATCCATTTGACACCTGGAACAGCCAGAACAAAGCCCTGCCCCAGTGCAGGAGAGCAGCAGCAGTCAATCCGACCAGCACTCGCTGCTCTAACAAGATCATGCTGTGTGTTTGCATTCACTGCAGCACCAATGAATGGGGAAGCATTTCTGAAAACTTGCTCTCCCTCAGCCACTTTTAGTGCGTGTGCACTGCCATTTGGAGAGGTAACTGCTCCGTTTTGCCTAAGCAGTGGCAGGTTCTGGCATAATGTAGCTTTAACACACCAGGTAAATTAACATTTGCAAAGCTCCATGGCACTGGAGCTGTTCTGTCTCTGCTGCCTCTGGTACAGCTGGGATAGTGCTGTGCTGCTCTTTACACAAAGCAAGCACTCATGTCTGAACTTTCTGTGTTAACCTTCTGCAGGAGAGTTCAGAGGGTGATGTGTGGTGACCAGCAATCACTCTCTGATCCCTCTGTCACTCTCTGATCCCTCTGTCACTCTCTGATCCCTCTGTCACTCTCTGATCCCTCTGTCACTCCCCTATCAGAGTTTTAATTGTCTCCCCCAAACTGTGATATCATTGCAATGCTCTTCCTGCCGAGTCATTTACATTGAAGTTCCTGGTTTAAGCCAGTGTAGCCCAAGAGAAAGTTATCAGCCTTCAAAATGATCCTTTTGTTCTGAAACACTCAATTAAAAAAAACCATGAGTTTCATTTTCCAGCCATGTCACTACCTTCTTGATAAAAGAAACGAGCAGCTATAAAACCCTCAGAAACAGTCTTTCTGATTAAAGCTAACAAGGGCAAGATAGCCTCTGCATAATAAGGACCTGATTAACCCTTCACCAAAATATCATTAGAAATTACTCTTTTGAAATCAGTGAAGTTACAAAGTAAATCCAGTGTAAATGAGAGAACTGAGGCCTGTATTATTTATTTCTAGCTTAAAGAAACCCATCCAGAGTTAGTTACTATATTTAATAAAATGTGTGTCCTGAAAGCTAAGGATTTCATATTTCATAACCAGAATGTAACAATTTTCCTTTGCACTTGGTCTTTTCACAGTTCATTTTTGCTGTTACAAGGAAAAATTTATAAGCCTGTATTGCCGCCTTTCTGCTGTCATAGAGCTGGACTCTCTGAAAACCCAGCAGTCCCTGAGGGAAGCAATTTCAGACAGTGAAGTTGCTGCAGCCAAACAAAGACACCAGCAAGTTATAGACTACATACAGGTAATAGTCTGTTTCTGACTATTCCAAGGAGATTTTAAGGTGGCTTTCTTAAAAATTGCATGGGGCTGTAATTTGAAATCTAAATGGAGAATTATTCACAGACATCATAAAAAGAGCAGTTGTATCAAAAGTGCAATTCTGTTTTTATGAAATTCAAACCCAGAACATGCTTTCCTTAGTTGTTGCTTTTATAGAAGGATTTTTATGGGTAAAATCAAATGACAGTTATACTAGACTGTTATAAAGAAATGTGTCAGTCTGCTTGTAAAACTCCCTCCCATCTAATGTGAGGTAAGCTAGCACCATGTCTGGGCATTCATTTGTGTGAGGGTTTTTCTTTGTCTGTATGAACTGGGGACATTTTTCACCACGATAATGTGGCAATTAAAAAAATTTAAATGAAAATTCAGACCGGCTTGTGGAGACAATCCCCACCAACAATATCACACTCAGGAACACAGCTCTGCATTTCAGGTGCCAGGCTGGCCCCAAAAGCAGCTGTGAGCCTGGCCAGCACCATTCAGTGGCAGTGCTTCAGTACCCCAGTGCAGGAGGATCACCAGTGTTACCATACTTGTCCAGTTCGCTTATTCTCCGTCCTTCATCCTGATTTTCCTCTACTGTTCCCAAACCAAAACTTTACCTACTCAGCTCAGGGCTCTTTGAACTACACTCCATCATGCAGCATAGCAAAGCCTGTCCTTTTGCAAATTATTTTGCCAATTGGTTATTTATAGATAAAGCTCATGACTTTTGCAGGGTACATCTACAGGCACGATTGACCTGTCTTTCTACAAGAGAGGTGCAAATAACTTTGCAGCTCTAAATTCTTAATATTCAAGCCATCATCTGTTGGAATGGGGGCCAAGACACCATTTATCCCACTGACAAGAGGTTTTTGGCCCTCCATAGTTATGAACAAAAGGATAATATTTCTATTTCTCTTTGTTCTGCATTCAGACCCCCTTTGCTTTGTCCACTTGGAGCTTTTGGCAACCTGCAGCAGGGCAGAGAGGGAAGATCCATTGTACTTTCAGACACCTCCCATTCTCACACTCAGAAAATCTAGCTTTCTTGCTAGTCTGCAGGAGAATTTGGAAAGTTTTTATCCTTCACATCAAACCCAAACATTTGTGCATTAATATGCAGTTACTGTATCGACAGCTCTGTGTTCCTCTTCTCTGAAGTGTTTGAGTCACATATCTATGCTGGGAAAATATGGGGGAACATTTAAAACTTCAGTGTTTTTTGCTGAATTATTGTGACAGTGTATTGGGCTTGTCAGGTTTCCTCTCAAATGAAAACCAGCTGTATTCCACCTATTGGCAAAAATATCTCTGCCCACCACATACCGCAATCTTCAGCGGTGACCACGAAACCGCAAGAGCATTTGTGTGATCCCAGATCTAAGACAGTGTTGAAGTCACTACACAAACCAAACATTGTAAAGAGCAAGGGAGTCTATATAAATGCAGTTCTGAAAAGGAGTCAGAGGGCAGCTGAAAAGTAAAAATTGTCGAAAAAAACCCCAACCAGAATATAAGGTACTTGGAGTCTTTACCAGAATGTTACAGAGAAAGGAATCTACAAAAAAAGAACCTGAAGTTTTCTTCAAAGTTTGAAGTCTTGAAGTTTTTCTTCAAAAAAAAAAAGAAACTGAAGTTAAGCTGTAATTTATATCATGTAATGCTTCAAATGTTCCTAAATTGTGAAAGAAAACCAATTCATTACAATGTCCAGCAGAACAGCACCAGGGGGAAAACCAACATGTATTTTCATAAACTGCATGCAGGATGGTTCTTGCTTGGGGCTGAGGGAGGATCACAGAAAGGAGGTATAAAATCTCTAAAATCAAATAGGTGAGATGTTCGCTAATTGGAATTCTCTTCATGGAGCTACACTGAAGTCTTGAAATTATGCAGGATTATGAATTAATCTCTGAACCATTTGCTATTCTTATTGATGTATATTCTTAGCTTGAATTAACTCAGTGGCAAGGCTTGCACTGACATCATTGGAGTTGGGATTTCACCTTTCCATAAAAATGGCCATACTAGGTCAAAACCAAGATCCAGCTGCCCAGCTGTGCTGCCTCCAACATGGCTCATCAGGAACTACCCCAGCAAATCTGGCATCCACAGGACCCCTTGGGAGTAAATTTCACACTTGGAATATGCATTTTGTGAAGTATCTCCAGCTAAGAGAAGTCGTATTCAAATACCAGTCTGCTCTCTGATCCCTCAGTCACTCTCTGATCCCTCTGTCACTGATCCCTCTGTCACTGATCCCTCTGTCACTGATCCCTCTGTCACTCCCCTATCAGACAATTGGCACTGCACAGCGTATCCCTCACTTTTGCCTCTCCATTACTGACCCAGAACTCCCACTGCATTCCTGCAGAATGCAGCTTGTGTAACTGCAAAGCAGCTCCCCTCAAACACTGCAATATTAATAGGAAGGCTCACTTGAAATTCAGAACCTTCTGCAGGAAAAGTGCAAGGGAAGTTCTAGAAAGGACACTGCAGCAGGAGAGTATTTACTCACAGCTACTGTTATTTGATGGTTGCAACATTTGCTCAGCCATCAAAGATCTTGAATGGCTTGAAGATGATGTTAAAAGATGCTGAAAGTGTTCCATTATCAAAAGACTCTTCAGACCCACATTAACCAGCATCTTTCCTCTCTGTAGAGATACTTAAACATACATCCTGCTATTGATTTAGGCACTTGTCTCTTATTGCCATCAACAGGCATGTCTCAGAACTGCTTTTGTGTAGTTTATATTTTTAAAAAGTATGCAGACTAAAATGGTAAGGGAGAAACTGCTGTTTGGCTCATAGCTGTGCTTCTGCCCTCCATTTATGTACCCACACGTGTGTATGTTTTTGTTAAAAACTGGGTCTGACCTGAGCAATTGCTTTGACCTGGATTTGCAAAGAAGCTCCAGAAATCTCACTTTTATTCCAGTACAGAATCAAACCAACGTTCAGGTGTACTACAAACTGATCAAATTTTTACTCCATCAAAATACAATTTTCATGTTCTTTCCAAGTCAGACTTTAGGTCTGGATTCAGCCCTCCTAACTACACTTTCTTAATTGAGAAACCTCTTAACCAAAATCAGCTCAGACCACCTCCAAATACATGTTCTTTTGGGGAAGCTGCTGCTCTCTCTTGGCCCTGACTACAGACTTACTTGGGCACTTGAAAAAAGTACACACATAGGTAGAATTAATACTCAACTGTATTTTGTCACTGTTGTCTTCTCCACAGCAAATTGATGAGATCTGGAGGGACATGAGATGGATCACAGAAGCACTGCAGTATGCAAGATACAAGACAGCAGCAGGCCTGCCCATAAAGAAGCTTGTGGATCTTTCAGAAGAACACTCTCAAAAGAAAATGAGCCCTATCTCTCCACATCTAGATTGTCTTCCTTCACCTCCCCCTTCCCCTGAGCCTAGAATCCAGAGGAGAAAAGCTGTGAGTGGTAAGAGAACTTTTCTTTTTTCGCCAAGCACTCTTTGAACACACTTTTAATTATAACAGTTCGTGTATGTCTTTTTATAAAAGGAGTAAATTTTTCCCCACAATTGTCAAGGTACTTTAACAATCATTTTACCAATCATTTGCCACTCAGTATCCTGACACCCTTCTATAATCTTTACAATCATTCTTTACTTTCAGCTACTCAGAATGACTGCTCATCATCAGCCAACTTTGTCACCTCACTGTTCCAGATCATTTAGGGAACAGGCTGGAAGGGACAAGTGGTATCACTGGCTTTTCCCTGATGTCCAGAATTCCAGTACAATCCATCCATGGTGAAAGCTGACTGCTTCATTTGTTGTGTACATCAACAATCTGCTATTTTATGTGGAGGGAGCTTTCTCTTCACCCCAGTTCCAGCTGCAGAGCCCGTGGTGAAGAACATTAGCAAAAGCTCTTCAGAGCTCTGACGATGGCTGTGTGTTAATTGTGCACACCTTCAGAGTTTTATTAGACTGAGACATGAGTTGCTAGCAAAAGCTACTGACCCATTCTCATCACTCATGTATCTATTATCCTTCCTCCCAGTTTTCATTAATTTTACAGAATCTAACTCAGATTTTTCAATAGTTTCCATTTGCCACCTTCTGATTCTCTGGTATTACACCCATTTTCTTTCCAGGCTTTGAGTATTCCTCTGCTTTGCAGCAATTATTTCTTATGCTCCTCTTGCTTTGTTCTGACAGAGCAAATTTTAGTGCCAATAATCCAGTTTAACAGCTGTTTTCACACACCTCTCAGGGTTCTCAGTGTTTTAGACAAGCATTTTGAATTACACAATTTACACAAATAAGTACCCACCTCACTGACCATTATTACTTCTCTGCATAGCCAGAAAATTAAACTGATGAAAGAAATGGATCACAGCAAATAAAGATGAAGCAATGAAACATCAACACCCATTTTGCTAACAGAATAAGGACTTTGGAGGAAAAAATAAACCATCATTCTGCTGAGCTGTCTTTAAGCAACAAGTAAATGAAACAGTCGAAACAAAAGCAACAGATGTTGCATTAAATAGCTGCCATGACCATTGTAATAATAATAATTTGGGAGTTTTTCAAATTGGTAGTTTTATACACTTAAGGAAAATGAATAAATCTATTCTGATTAGGTTTCACGAGGTTAAAAGAAAAGAAACCTGAAGAGGCTGGTGCTTTGCTCCACTCCATCATGCCCTGGTGTTCTTTCTCAGCACACCTCCCTGAGCTGTTTTTCCCCTGTATTACAGACCATGAATGCAGAACAATCCTTGGCTCTGGCACAGTGGAAACTGCAGCATTATCTTGTCCTGCACACCCTGGATTCATTAGTGTTAGGCTCTATGGCAATCTGCAGGAGCTCCGAGTGAACAGGCAGCACTGTATAAAATTGATGTTCAATTCCTGGGATCTAAGATAAACTATCCAGGGCAATGGAGCATCAATCTATTCTATCACACATGCCACTGTTTATTATCTTATTGATCCTTCTGAAGCTGAAAGCAGCAATTTCAGTGCCAGTGTAGGACTTGTTCCACAAATTCGCAAATTCTGTCTTGGATTTGAACACACAATGCACCTGATGGCCAAAAGGGCAGGTTTTATTTATCAACCTCCATGTTGTGCCTTCAGCTTCTTATAGTTGCACCCTGCTCTCCATTACAGAGATACAAACCTAGAGTAACTTAACTGACATCTATAGTAAAAAGAGAATCTGAGTTAGAGATTTTCTCTCTCACAAATCTCCATGTCTATGAAATTAAGTGAAAGCAAGATAAAAGAAAACAGATCCTCTTAGAACTCAATCTCAATTCAATTATTTTTTTTTCCTGTCTTTAACATAATGAATTAATTCTTTCCGGTTTTCCTAATTCTGCCACCACCTGTCTAACACATCTGTAACTCCTCCCTGATAAATCTTCCCAGACTGCCTTTGCTGTCACCTCAGCCCACAGCAATTCCACAGAGGAAACACACACACATTTCCATCACTGGAGATTAAAAATTAAGACAAAAACCACATAAATGACAGCTAAGCCATTTCTCTGCTGAGCTTGTCTTGTGAGTGTTAACCAGGTCTCCTTGCAGACTCCCAGCCCTGCTCGGATGAAGAAGGCTGCTCTGAGGTGTTCCTCCCAACAGACAGTGACTACGACTCCAGCGATGCGTTGAGCCCGAGGGAATTTGACCTGATTTACTCCTCCTCCCAGGACATCTCCCAGCAGGCTGGCAGAGGCCTGGGTGGCAGCGCACCCAACGTGCTCCAGGCTCATGACATGAAGCCCTGCCTGGCACTGACGGAAGGCCTGACAGAGTGTGGTGCCTTGGATACCAGCACTGAATGCTGCACAGAGCAGATGAGCAGTCTGACAATGTCAGGGCTCACAGCCAAAAGCACAGACAAGTCCTCCAGCTCCAAGCAGCCACTGGGCTTCTTAGGGAAAAAAAAGTTGGGGAAACACCAACACTACAACTACTTCAGCCGGCAGCACCGCTGGCTGCGCGTGCACAGCGAGACTCAGGCGGGCTCTCTGTCAGAAGGGGTCTACACCCAGCACCTCATGAGATCTCCAGATTTGCCTCAGGAACCAACCTCCAGCGAGCAGGGGAAGATTCCCAGCCATGGGTGCCGGAGCACTTTCGTGCCTCACGCGTCCAGCCTTCCAGAGGATGGGAAAGGCAAGTATGAGGAACCAAGGCAGGATGTCCATGTGGAGCCTCACGAAACAACATTTCTGGGTGAACAGGGCAAGTCCTGGGCGGTGAGCACAGAGTCTGTAGGACACATGGATGTGCACAGTGCTATGCAACAGATCACAGGCCCAGAGGAGCAGTCGGGTGCTGCTGTCCCAGAAGTTTTCAGCAGCACCCTTTAACCCCAAATCCTGCACTACTTCCCATTGCTCCACATGAAATATGAGCATTGTGATCATACAGGCCATATTTTCAAAACCACTGGTAAAAATCCAGCTCCTGAAATGGCAACTTGTGCCACTCAAAAGAATCCTAATCTCTTGACTTCATCATCAGATTTCTGGTCTCACAGAGGTATCATCTGTCATGCAGTGAGCATTATTATTACTGGCATCTGCAGCTTTGCAGGTAGAGTGATAACAGTCACCACATAGCAATGTGCAATTAACTAATCAGGTTTTGCAGTCTCTTTATTTCCATATTTCTCTGAGCATGCAAAATTTTAAGCATGAGTAGTTCTGCCTGCAAGTTCGCAGAAGTTGTAACATCCTCGGTGTCCTTATGTTAGGGCTGTGTCCTAAAAGTCTATTAACCTTCTTCCCGCCATCTCCTGCAATTTTTTCTATTTTTCAGCTTTTTTTGAATGGATTTAGGTTGGATATAGCTGACATGCTAACTGGTCTAGTAACACAGATAACCAAGAGTTTCTAGCCACCTAAAGAAATGTAAATTCTTTCAATAGCTAGAAAATATAATCAGCATCATCTCTGAATGCTGTCAGAGACTGACATCATTATCACAATTGTTTTTTCAGGATTTTAGATTTCAAATTATTTAAGTAACAAGCTATTTTAAGAGCTCAGGAGATGAACCTTTGAGGTCAAGAACAGGCAGGATGAGGCCAAGTTCTAGAGGAAAAATACGTAGGGTCTATGTGAGATTCAAGCAAAGTTTTTCTTTTCTTCTCCCCACCAAGAAACAGCACATTGTGTTGTGTTGGCATCACTCTCACACACCCATTGGAAAGAAACACCTCTATTTTTATTCCTGAATATGCCCCATAAACTCCAGGGATATTTGATCGCCATGTCTGAAGCTGGGATATTCTGGCAATTCAGATTAGGGAAGTTTGAGGTGTAGTTTGAATCTAAGATTTTTTTTTTCTTTGGGCCCCAAACAAATATTAATATGATAAGAAGGTTGGGATCTGGCTGTATTATGTAAAGGCATAAGTTACAGCAAGACAGGATTTTGTCCTTTGCAACCACAATAAGCCTTGGAGCACTACAGAAGATGACATCAAAAGTGAAATCTATATTAATAAGAACCATAACACTGGAGTCACCAAGAAATAAACTAATGTGTAGAGAAACCCCAGCTGTTGCACAAGCTTTAATTTTCTTAAACAGTTCTTGAAGTTTAATTTTATAGGCCACATTCCTGCTGGTTAAATTCCCTCACTCTGTGTTTGTGTAGCCTTCTACCTTTCGATTTTCCAGCCTCCAGGTGGATACACTCTAAGGCCCCCAATAAAGAGATTTGAGTTAAATAGTTGAGTTTACAAGTCCTTGAGGTAAAGGTAAGGATTTGGGCCCATGATCTGTGGTCCTTATTAAAATAGCACTTCCATAACTCCACTGCTATTAAAATCCCTGTGAACTCAATCCATAAATTCAAAAATAAATGTTATTCACCATTTTATGCTTGGTCAGTATGTGGAAGCCAAGAAGAATCTTTGCAGTGATAGGAAGGGCAAAAATTTTCTATAAGGGGTTTGCATTTGTAACCTCTCTTTTTGGGAGCAGGAAGTTAACTTTTTGCACCAAAAATTCATTACCTGATCCAAAGTGAGAATGGAAAGATTTCCATTCACTCCCACAGAGTTTGGATGAGACCCACACCGAAAATTCCTGTGGGTGGGAAGGTGCAGGGGGAGCAGCAGTGTCAGTGTCCATCTGCAGCTAGAAGGGCACACATTGTCTGGAGCTGGGGATGGGGAAAGCCTGACTAACCACAGAGCCCAGCAGAGATGTCTGACTGCCACTGAGGGCACTCACAGCTGCTTACTTTGGATTCTAGTTATTAGCAGAAGGCTTTTCATCAGGGAGACAAACAATGTATGCTCCTGTGTAGAACCAAAATAATTGACACAGTTTTCCAGTGTCCAGCACCTCGCCCAGGCTCCCCTAATCTGTTTTGCCTCTAAAGAAAACAGCCATAAAACTATTAAAGAATAAAATAACCATACACTGAGGCTATGTGTTTTTGCAGGAAGTGATGAGATAAAACAAGATGTTCCTAAATGAAATCCCCCTCACTTTGCTTTGGCTCATCAGGAACAATGAGGGCAAGAAGCAGCAGAATCCCCAGCAGAGAGGCACACGCTGCTGGTGAGACAAGGATGTAAAAATCTCTTCCCTGTTCCTGCTGCTGGACCTTTCCAGAAGCAGTCATGTAGCTAATAAAGGACTGGATTCTTTACTTGCAAGAAGGCCTTGACTTCATCATAATCTTCTGTGCTGAGATGAAATTTGGCTCTGCAAATCCAAGCCAAAATCTATCTTGTCTTGATTTTAACCTTACTATGGAAGTAGTATTTAGGAATGGCAAATGGAATGTGCTTCCCTGTTCTATTGCCTGCAGATTGAGGTTCTTCCACAAACTGTAATAGTACTAATGGATACTTCTGGGGTTAAATACTTCTGGCTATAAAGCACTGACTTATCTTTAGGCAAAAATCCACGTTCTTTGCTATCTCTACCTATTTTGGGTCTCCTTAAAAGAATAGTAGTGGACACCCAGAGATAAATAAATAGAAGAAAGCAGCGCCTTTCAAGTACTGCCATAATAAAAATCCCAATTCTTCTGCAGTTCTCTTGGGAACATCACACACACATTTCACAAGCAACTTCAGCAATTGGGAAGAACCCTGGAAAATGCACAGCACAGCCCTGTTAACCCCAGTTAAGGGGTTAACTGGAGTGACTCCACCAGGGAGTCTTCTGAATAGAGCTGAGTAAAGGCTCACAGTCCAGAATCAAATTAAGATTAGGAGTGCAGACCTTTAATTACTGGGAACCCTTTCTCCAGGCTGAGCTCGAGTGCCCCTCCAGGGATTCTTGCCCAGAGCTGGGCAGTGCCATGGCTCAGCCTGCACCACAGCAGTGTCAGTGGCCAGCAGGCAGTTCATCCAAAGGAGCCTGTGCCCACTCTGCACCCACTGATGCTCTCCTCTCTGAAGGGCACTTGTGCTTTGCAACTCCTGCGTCTCTTGCTCACCCATCTCGCACCAGAACTTTTGGCCTGCATTTTTCAGGGAGTATATTTTCTCCTGGGCTGAACCCAGTCCCTTCTATTTCTAGCCATAACTTGGACTGGCTAGAAAAGAATATACTGCTTTAATATTATGACTCCACAGAAAGAAAAAAATATGTGGACCATATCTCCCTGTTTAGTGGTGTCAAATTTTCCTGTTTCTGCTGGTAGGGAGTGAGATATAGGTAAACTGCAAGGTTTACACTCAGAATTCCTGGCACTCACAGGAAGGCAGTCTGCACATGGACAGTTTGTCTCAAGACACCCGTGGCTCAAGCATTTATTTCCCATGCTCTTATTTTTACTTTGTTTTAGAGACCAATTAACAATTGAATTTTTTACATAGTAAGACAAAGAAATCTATAATATAATGCTTTTAAATATAGACATTAAAGGGGGAGAGAGGAGATGGAATATTTTATCCTGAATATTCATGTATTTTGGAAAGAGATGGTGCATCTTCAAATTCTCCATGGTATAAAGAAATGTATTAAGTTGCTGGTCAACTCTTTTAAGGTGTTTAAATGCACGGCTCGTGACTGTTATGTAAAATTTCAATGCAGCCTTACAAACAACAAGGGTATAGTGTATTTGAAAAGAAGGTACACAGCTTGGAAACTTACTCTGAATTTCTCTAAGGTGTTGAACTTTGCCATCAGCAAAAAGTATTTTTAGTAAACAGGCCCTGAATTTTCAGACAATGGAGATTTCATCAGGTTGGGTTTCTGATTTTTCCACTACAGAAAAACATAAAGTAATTAGAATGCTTTATTTGTAAGAATAATTTATCTTTTGATTGCATGAAGGAGAATTCATAAGGCTGAATCATGCCCAGAAGTGAGAAGTGGAGCTGCTGGCCCCATGCATTCTTTGCAGAAAGGCAGGGCAGCATTCCCTGAGGTGGACCCTGGCACGCTGGGGCTGGCAGCAGGCACTGGCCAGCAGGGCACCCACCCTCCCTGCAGCAGCCCCCAGAGCCTTCCCCTGGCTCAGACAGTTGTGCAAAGCCAGGAGGAGCTGTCTGGGTCTGATGGGGCTCTGGAGCAGCCTATCCATCATTGCTGGATGCTGCAGGGATCCCACCAGCTCAGAGATCTCCTCTCCTCAGTGAGCCCTGGCCTAAGAGCTGGTTCTCAGCCTGGCTTTTGGGTGAATGAGAACCAGCCTGGAATGCCTCCCTCAGTCTTTTCCCACCACAGCATCCTGGGCAAGGTTCAGCCTTCACACCAGTCAGCCCAAAACAGGGGAATGTGTTCCTAAGCTTGGCTGTCACTAGGCTACAGAAAACCACCTATGTAGCTTTTCAAAAAACTGGGAACAAACTTTTAATGTTTACTGTTATTTTAATTTTCTTTCTTGGAAAAGCTATGTGAAACTCATCTGACATTGGAGAAGGTGTGGCACTAATCTACCTTGTTACTGTGAACTATAGTAATTTATTAAGCAGATTTGAAGCTGAATGCACAGACTTCTTGTGGTTTACTTTTTGTAAAGGTCCATTTGGGCACAGTCCTGTTGTACTTGAGCCTCACTCCAGGTTCCTTTGCACCAGTGTAGATCAGGAGTAGTTCCACTGGAGCTGGGTCAGGTACAGAGCATGTACAGAGCAGCACACCCTGGTACAGGTCCGTGTCACCTGAGACCCGTGGAGTCATCATGAAAACAACACATTTATGCTGCTGTAAACAATGATGTGTGTAAGGAAGACAAAAGGGGTTTGAGCCCAGAATATTCCCCTGGAGGTCACAGGGATCGCTGGAGCCGGGCTCAGAGAGGGAGCCCACCACACTTTGTGACCCCAGCTGTACTCACTGCATCATTCACTACTGCTCCTTGTAATAGGGACCAAATTTCTCTCCCATGTTATGCAAATGAATCTCCTTCAGAGCGCAATGGGAGCTCCAGTCATTTTGCTGATAAAAACAAAGACTTAATAGGGTTATTGGGGACTTGGGGGAGGGGGAGAGGGGTTGTTTGTTTTTTCCCCTCCGAGAAAAAGTAATTTAAGTGAAATGTGCAAGTCGGTGTTTAATTGCTTCCTGCCTTGTTTGTACATAGCAATTTGGCTGTTTATTGGTTGTCTTTGTTCAGATTTTTATTGTAACTTGTTTCTATATATGCAGCCGAGCATATGTTAAAGTTTAAATTTTGGTACAAAATAATGCACAATTTTATGTGCTCTAAAACTTTGTAAATATCTCAAAGAAAAATGTATGCTGTGCTAACTGTGAGCTTGGGACTTGACACAACAATATTTTCATGCATATGTACCTGTCTGTGAATGGCCTGAAAAAATCAAACTATCTACTGAGGATGGCCACGGGCCAAGAGTAAATGAGTGCCGTATGACTCATGCTTCTTTAATAATTCCTGAAAGAGGCATGAATAGTACATAAAACAGACAATAAAAATAATTTTCAGGACTACAAATATTTTTTATAACTTCAGATATTAAATACTATTAAAAAAAAAAAAGATTAGTTGGTAAAAGAAATCTCACGTTTATTTGAGTGAATCATTGTCATAAAAATGTTCTTAACATAGATTTTTTGTTTGATCTAATACCATAGAAACTCAGCTCTTTCAAGGTTTAGAAGACTTGAATTGCTCTTGCATTCTTACCACTCCTGTGATCTTCTAAAATTATGCACTTCAAGTCTTCTCCCTCATTAACAAAGAAATGCTGGTGTGTACACTCACATGATCCTAAATACCACATGCACTTGTGAATAATCTTTAAACAGTATTTCTTGGAAAATATTCTGTTTGACCATCATCAAGTACCCCCATATGTGAACTTTACAATCCCTGCAAATCTGAACATAGTTTGTGTTTCTCCTTGAATTCATTTCTTTTTATTGGAAAGTGACTTTTTCTAAGGCCAAGCTCTCAAATCTGGTCTCCAAAATCTTTATTTTAATTCAGACACCTGAATGAAATAGGCGTGGCTTCCAGGTTTGTGGGTAAAAACACCCTCCCAAAAAAGACATCACCATCCATAGCCTGTGCCCAGGTACAGGTGGCAATGACCACGGTGACTGAGGTCTGTATTTCAGCTGTGACATCCCGACTCAATACAAGCTTCAGAAATAACAACGTGCCACTGGACTCCTATTGGACATCTTCACTCATGGAAAATATCTTAACCAAAAACACAGCCAGAGTGGAGTTAACCAGCAGAGCTAACTAATTCTCAAAATGTACGATAAAACATGTCTGTCATTTCCACTACCTTGGATTGTAATTCCAAAACATAAAGATTGGTACCGTGTTTACTAAGTTAGTAAAAGAAAAAAAACCAATTGCAAGTAATTAGTCATGTACAGTGACCTAAGAAATTAACTGGGGAAAGCACTGCAGGATGGAGCAGGCTTTTCGTGTGCATGTGCTTCAGTTCCTCTGGTGCATTTTGCATGTACCATGCATTTTTGGAGCCTGGTTGTTCGTGTGTTCTGCTTGCCCTGAGCTGAGATTTCTCCCTTCTCTCAGAAGATCAGTGAGTGAGCAGTGCAGTTCTCCCAGACGTTTCCAACACATCTGCCATGAAGGACAGCACTGTTCTGTACCTGCCTCTGCCTTCTCTTCTGTTTTACTGAAAAGCTTTTAAACCAACTGGAAAGAAGTTACAAACTTTTCTGGGCATGTTTCTGACTTGCTCTTCTGACAGCAGAAGATCCCCATTTCATTGTTCCACTCCAGTGTATTGACCTATATAAACTTTCATCTGTCTGAGCAGACTATTAACTTATTTTTTCATTCTGTCTTTAAATAAAAGCTTTGGGTTTTATTTGGGGTTTTTGTTTGTTTTAAAAACACACAAAAAATAATAATTTATGAGCTTCACTGTCCTCTTCCCTAAGTTGCTCTTCTCCTCCCTAGACTGCTTTTCTCAATCTCTCTCTTCAAATATATTTTAGCAAAAGGCTATAAAAATGTTCCAATTTTCTTAAAGTTTTTAATTAATAAATATTAATTAATTGGTCCTAATTAATCAGGACTTCTTTTTCTTACCTGTGAGAGTAACTTCTTTTTATTCCAACTGTGCAGTTTATGTTTATTATACCAAAAACAATCAGATAGAAACATCCACTCTCTGCTCACACACACATCCAATTACAGAAATAATAATAATAAATGGAGCAGCAACTTTTAAGCCTTATAAACTAATATTAAAGAAATTTAAAGACAAACAGCCTTTAATACCAGTAAATATACTTGCTTTTTCTTGAAATATCAAAATCATTGAATTTGGCAATGTCAGCATTTTTTTTTACTGAATCAGTGTGGTATTTTAAAAATAGATTCTTTCAGAATTTCAACCAAATTTTCTTTCTCAAGGGGGAAAAAGGAAATGCCAAAATGTTTTGTCTGGCACTCTTTGTTATCGCTTTCTTAAAATCCTGAAGCAAAATATTTCAAGTATGGATGCCTTAAATGGTAAGAAATAAATAAATAAATAATGGTAATAAATAAATAAAATAAATAACAGTGTAAGAGTTGAAACACCCTCTGTAAGTAACACCAGCATCTGCCACTGCTGCTGATTTTAGTGGTACTTGAGAGTGCCCTTCACGTCTGAAAATTGGGCATTTTGTTGAAGCCCTTCACACAAGGATGTGGCTACTGTTCCCTGCAGCCACGGCCATTTCTGGACCACAGATTTTTCCACCTACATGAGGGTTCTTTGCGAGAACCTGCGTGACCTTCGTCTTTGCCCATATTGCTTTGAAAAATATTTGAGAAAGGAAAATATTGTTTGGGGTTTTTTTCACTTGTCTTGTCTTTTCCTGAAATGGTCACAGAAAGGAGATAAATCAGAACTCGAGCTCGAACAGTGGAACGCCCGATTCACGTGGCTACACATGCTTTGAACCCAGCCATAGCAGAACAAAGATTTTTTTCAGCCTTTCTTCTGGGGCACACTTGCTTCTTTCCCCCTTCTGTGCCTTGCAGTTCGGTCCTGATCCCCTGCTCTCTCGTGGCTCCATCCTGATCCCTCTCTTCCTCGAGTCTGAGTCACAAGAGCAACAACCCTGCCTGCTCCGACCTACTCAGTGCCTCAGCTGTTCAGGTAAAGCCCACGCTCCCAAGGGACTCACGTTTGAGTACAACCCCAGGATTGTCAGGGCTCTGGCTGCCAGTGCTGCCGAGGGGACAGTCTAAGGCTCTATTTTAATCTTCTGGAGCCCAGCCAAACACTGGAACGGAGCTGCCAGCACAAGGGGGGCCCTCCTGCTCACTGTGCCTGACCTCCCATCAGGAGAGGTGCTGGCGTGTTCCTTCTCAAACTACTAGGGCTCTTTCATTGCGCCTGACCTCCCATCACGAGTGCTACCAGGGATCCAGCTCCGACTACTGGGGCTTAATCCTGGCCCGGCTCCAGCACACGAGCCGCACGCTGCTTGTCTCCAGATGTAAGATGCACTGAGTGCAAATCCACACTCAGCTGCAGGCGCTGTTTCAGGTACATTGTAAAGCAGCCACGGAGCGACGCCGACTGCTCGTCCTGCCTTAGAGAGCTGGATGCATCCCCGTATCCTTTCTCAGCTTTAGTTTGGGAGGATGCAACCCAGCGTTTGCGGTGTGTTTGTGGTCCCAGCCCGTCTGTGCTCGGCAGCTGGTTCTGCAGCTTGGCTTCAGATGCACAGCCCTGTCCCGAGTCACACTGGCTCCACAGCCCATCCCCACGGACACTGCTGAGAGACTCGGCTGTGCCATGGGCCAAAGCTGCATACAACTGCACAGCCGAGCATGTCTTACCCTCTCCTGCATACCCAGAGAAGGGAATTTTACAAAAACCCTGGCAGGGTGATGCCCAGTTCTGATGCTCAGCACTGCAGACCTGTGCTCCAACACGGGCAGCAAAGCACAGCAGCGCTTTCCGCCTGACTTACACCTGGTTTGCCCAGAGTGCAGGGTTTGCACCAGTCCATCCTGGTTTATCATAAAGCACCGCATCACCCTCTGTGCCAACGTGACACCACTAACAACACTTACTTTTCATTGAAAGAGAATTGTATCTTTATCAGTCTGAATCAGTGTGTCCCAATTAACTTCAGTGACGCCCGCCGGGTCAGCTCTAGAGCTGCACAGCTTTACACCAGATTTACACCTCGCCGGCCCGGAGCCTCCACTGCCGCTACGGTGACCGAGCCTGCGGCAGGGGGACAAAGCTTTGTCCTGAGGAGGCTCGGGTGAGGCTCGGTACCGGACACGGCTGAGCCCGCCCTTCGCTGCCCCCATGTCCCGCCTGTGTCCGGTGTGGGGACAGCTCGGAGT
>VYXF01005955.1:108063-118755 GCA_013397295.1 Polioptila caerulea | reverse complement strand
GGCCTCACCTCCAGTACTGGGGCAGTTCTGGGTGACATAGTAGAAGACAGATATTAAGAACTTAGAGAGGGTCCAAAGCAGGGCAACAAAGATGGTGAAGGGCTGTGAGAGGAACCCATACGAGGAGTGGCTGAGGTCACTTGGTCTGCTTAGCCTGGAGAAGACTGAGGGGAGACCTCAGTACAGTTACAACTTCCTTATGTGGGGCAGGCACTGATATCTATACTCTTGTGACCAGTGACAGGACTCGAGGGAATGGCCTGAAATTGTGTCAGGAGACATTTAGGTTGGATATCAGGAAAACATTTTTCACCCAGAGGGTGGCTGAACACAGGAACGAGCTCCCCATGGAAGTGCTCACAGCACCAACCCTAACAGAGCTTGGAAAGTGCTTGGACAGTGCTCTCAGCACATGGTGTGACTCTTGGGAATGTCCTAAGCAGGGCCAGGAGTTAGTCTCAAAGATCCCTCTCGGCCTCTCCCAACTCAGCTTAACCTGTGATTCTCTGAAGATGGGACAGAGAAAATGGAAAAGAAAAAAAAGATACCAGAGAAATGAAATCACCTGAGCTTAAACAGCAGCTCTGTGACAGACTGGGATCCCAGAAGCTTGTTTTAATATCTGTTCTTATATCCTATCTGCTGCACTGTGCTTCGTTCTAAGTGTGAGAGATCCCAAAATTTATTTCAACCTTTTTTCTAGGATTCAAATTGTTCATACAATCTAGAGAGTGGTTTGTTTTTTGTTTTTTGGTTTTTTTTTTTGAGTCCCTCATGGTGGTTTTTGTGCTCTGTTTCTTTCTTTTTCTTGTTTCTCTCTCCTCTTTACTTGTTGTATTTCTTATTGAAGGTATTTGGGTATTTTATTGATAGGTGTATCAATTATGCAAGAAAGATATATTGGCCCTCCATTTGCCTGTTTAGCTTTGTAAAAGGTCAAAGAATTCTACTGTATACTTTCTCCTGATAGAACTTCACTAGCTCTTTATTTATCTTCAAGCTGTGTCACCTTGAATTTATCGTGTATTTATAGTGAAGTCTTAAGTGTCTGTGATGCAGCTTGATTATTTTTGTTGTTTATACCTTGTTCCAGCATGCCTGTCTAAAAGCATTGTTATATTTTGCTATTACATGGCAGTGCTATAAATTCCCCACTTTAGATTCCTGCCAGTGATAGGCTGACCTCAATGTGTTCTTAAGGTTTTTGTACTTGCGTATGCCAAAGGACTCTATGTACTCCACAGCAGTTACTGTATTATTTGTATTCCAATTTGTCATATTTAAAAGGCTTTCTTTCCACAAGTGAAAAATGCCCATTCCTATAAAATAACCTCCTTTCAAGTATCTCCAGTTTTCAGTCTAAACCAAGGTGGCTAATGTGTTAGAAATGTAGCCCATTATACTTCAAAATCCACAGTCCCAAAGTACGGAACTGTCTTGTTAAACAGACTCTGGACAGTGTTTTTTTCATTCTTTTAAACTTTATTGAGAGTTAGAGACAACATAATGCTCATATGAGAAATGAAGTTTCCCAAACAAGGTGACCAACAACTACTTGGATGGCTAAAGGAGGTTCTGCTGTAAGCCTCCTTTCAGTCTGTCCTGTTGGACCTAGAGGTGCTTCCCAAAACATTTATTGGCTCAGTTCTTATACTCTAGCTGATTGTTATTCTTCATAAGGATCCCAACACAAGCATGTTTCTTCCTTATTGATATCTCTCAATATAGCCAATCTCAACCACAAGCAAAACCCATATTAATTGCCTCTGTACAAAAGACTCTCCTATGTGTTAATTTCTGTATCAGGAAATATTTTAAAAATACTATTGACAAATATTTTTTTACTGTTCAAACTGACTAGATTTGTAGCAAGAACCACTGAGGATAGTCTCTGAAACTCATTTTCCATGCTGAGAGATACACTCAGAAGAAGTCTCTAGAATAATTAAACATTTCCATCAGTAGGGTATCTGCATGACCTGGTCAGGTTGTGAACTGTGAAGGTGGCCAGCACTCCAGGAAGTCACTCCGTTCCAAGTGCATCCATTATCTTCAGCCAGATCATTTTCCCACCTCTGCTGATCACATCCTGCAGATGTCCTGTGCCAGCCTTAAATTAATTCACGTGTACTTGGGTGTACCATGTGCCCAAACTGATAACCAGCTGCACCACACGTATCAATAAATGTCAGCCTTGATTTTTCATACCTTTTTCTCATTTCTAGTTTAAATTCCAGAGATCTGGACTTGATATTTTTATTAGAATCATAATATTTTCTCTTTGTATGTCTATGCCAAATCCTGACTTCATATGGGGAACCATTTAGAAGTAGTACTTAGCTGCTATTTTGAAATAGCCTTGTGGGTGTTTATGCTTTTTCCATTCTATGTAAACAAGGTTGTACTCCAGACTTGCTAGAGGCATCATGGTATTTGAGATTTGTCTGGCTCTGATTTAATCTTAGCCCGTTTTTCTCATTTTACTTTCAGATGCTTGTTTGGCACATGTGATCTCTAATTCATTTTAGTCAGTACAAGGCTCTTCTATCAATATCCACAAAAAATTTTGTCTCCTTAGTAGGAGACAAATAGCCCTTAGTAGTGGTGTTCTCTAACAGTTTGTTATTTTGAGTGTATTGTTTCCTGATGTGAAATTTCACACATCTTAATAGAAGCTGCATTTCTGTAATATATAGTGAAATCTTTTCTATCATTTGTGTCCTCTTTCAACTAAATTTACTTCAGCATTGCTTGGGTTTAAAGTGATTTTGCATTCAAACTTTTTTATACCAATACTTCTGCTTGGGAACAGACAGTCTGGAGAGAACTTTCTTTTCAGTATGTCATATCTAGCTAAAAAGGTAAGCTAAGCAGGCAGTTTGGTGGGATTTTTCTTCCAATCAAAATGAGAGTGCTAACCAATATTGATCGACTTGAGTAGAAAAGCAGCTGTTCTATTAAAAATATTGTGTGCTGTTTTGGTCACCACAATATTATGAAGGCATTAAGGCACTAGGGAGTGACCCTTGTGGGTTTCTTCAACTCAGTTTAATCTGTGATTCTGTGGTTCTGTGACTACACTCCTTCCAAATCTGTGAAGCAATGGATCTCTGTGCTTCATGCATAAGATTTTGGCACCCTACTATGATCTGTTGTTATTTTGTCCCTCTGTGGTTTCTAAAATTTCTAATCACCCTTCTCCTAATTTTTTTTTTTTCTACAAAGCTCTTCGCAAATATGAAAAAGAAGAATTTTCTGGACAAGTATAGTTCTGTTTTAAGTCTTTGCAATGCTATGAAATTCTGGAGCAAGTTTAGTCCGCTGGATCTGCCTGCTGCACTGCCCTTACATAGAAAAACGTAATTTTAAGCTTTTAAATAGGGGTTTAGCTCTAAATGTCAGGACACATTCTTTCCCAAACAACTCACTCCTCTGCCCACTGTACCTCTTTTGTGTCATTGCTTCCAGAGAAACAATTAACTCCCATTGATTCATCCTTGTTGCAAGCAAAAATGCTAGAGTAAATAATACACTCTTCAGTAAAATTCTGTGGTTTTGAGTTCTTGACTGCAGAATAGAGAAAAAGAAAAAAAAAAGCAGAAGGAACAGTAAGGGAATGGGTGCAGTATTTAAAGACACCTGACATTTTCCTTGTGTACCACAATGAGTCTTTCAGACCCAGCTTAGTCATTGGGTCTGATGAGCAAGCTGGTGATGTGTATCTGGTTACTTTTCCTCTGAGCTTGTGATGGGGAACTTGGCCCTTCTGTTTCCAGGAAACCTCACTGTTTTTAAGAAAAATGAAATTTTGTGACAAGAATACACGCACTCAATTCATGTCTAATTTATAGACCTTATTGTAGTAAAGTTGTCTTCATTTGTTTATACTCAGAGAATGCAAATGAGGCATCTGAGAATGATTCTGCTTTGATTAAAATGAAGGCTGTTCATTCATGTTCATTTTTTCTCAGAGAGTCAATTAAATTTCAACTCTCAGAAAATTTTCTGTATTTAATCCAGATTATGCAGTAAGTTTTCCCTGTACTGAAGAATGTCTAGAGACCAAATATGCACCACAATAAATGCTGGAGGTATGGACTCAGTATGCAAATGAAGAAAATTCTGTTCACTCCATTCTTTCTCATATCAGCTACTGCAAAACATCATGATTACTCAATAATAGTAGTAAGAACAAGAACAATAGTCCTAGACTCTTAAGGATAGTACAGTCTTTTTTGTTTCCTCTAGATACTGCTACAATAATGAAGATTTATATTCAGCATATCTTACGGTCTTGCACAAGTAGGTAGCAGGTAGCTTGTTATTTGCTCTACTTACATGCTTACATGGTGAAAGGCTGAGGGCACTCTTCTTGGTGTATTTATAAAAATGCTCTTCATTCAAAATGTGGACTAATCTGGGACTATATTTCTTCCCCTCTCACATATTCCTTAAACTGCTCTACCTGTTTGTTCTCACATCACAGGAAGTATCCTTTCTCATTACTGAGATGATTAGGTTTCTGATCTACAGTTTTCCACACAAAGGGGTAAAATTTATTCTTGTTCACATCACTGACCCAAGTTTAAAGTGTCTGCAAGTGCAATGTTGAACATTGAATGAAGGACAGGTCCTGTGTTAGTCTTAGTACTCTTAGTGCTTCACAAGTCCCAGAGAAGTCACTTATGCTGGATAGTAATGGCAAACTTCACTAGACTATCCCTGCAACCATAATAAATATAGCTTTAGTTAATTTTCCTGCGTGTCAAACTGCTGCACTGTACAGCAAAAATTACTTTGGCATACTAATCAGGCAAAATGAGAGTATTGCAGAGTCATCCTATTACAACCTTCTTCACTGTAACATCTGAGAGGTGCCAAATGCCATTCTCTCTGCACGCTTAAAAATCCTTTTATGCTGCTATAGTTTTTCAAAGAAAATAAGCTATGTTTGTCAGAAATAAATAAATCAGTATGCAAATCTTTTTGATGCTACTACTCTGTTGAGCTGCAAGTAAATACAGGAAGGCAAATAATTTCATACTAATTTTTTTAACCAAAGCATTTAAGAAAACAAAATATTTCAGGTACTGAAGGTGCCTGAAATGAAAAGGGAAGAAGTACTGCAAAAAAATTCTGGTACGTATAAACCCAGTCTTTCTTATGATACTGTCCTTAACAGAGAAATAGCTGTCAAAGGACTGTTTGCTGTAAGCTTATAAAAATAAAAAAGTTCCAAAAACTCATAAAATTTATTAATATTATAAATAACATCTACATGGTATGAAGACTAAAATATCTAAAATTAAAGACACACTAATCCTAAAGTGTCTTATTTTCAGGATATCAAATCTCTTATTTGCACAAAGTCTGATCCAGTAGCAGGCAAATGACTGATTTATAATAGCCTTCCTCAAGGTCTAAGGGACGTTTAAATTTTTTTCCTGTCTCTTTATGGCAGGCATGTGATAATTTAAGTCACTCATTTGCATGAAAGTATTATTCTATAGCTTTGCTACTAATGATACTTGGTCCAGGCAAAATGAAAAAAAAAAAGCCCCAAGCAATCTGCATCTTTTCCTTAGAGCAGCATGGAAGGGTACACAGACAGAAATGTTCATGGTTCTCTCTTACAATTATGTATCCTCAGTGTCGTATTATGTGTCCTTGTTCCTTTACACTGGGTTGCTATTTTTCCAGGTCTAGGGGTACACTCTTATAGGAAGACACTAATTTGAAATAGTGCCAAGCACCTGCAGATCTACCCACAAGCCACTTCTGAACAACACTTATGGTACAGGTTTGAATCCTTTCTACAGAACTATACTAATAATGGTTGGCAATATTTTTCTCCCTAAATAAGAATTCCTTCTAATAAGGTCCACTTTAATTTCCTTCTTTGTACAGAATAAAATAGCTTTCACAAATGTGCTTCCCTTTCTTTTAAGCTCTTTTTGGCGCTACTAAGTAACAGTAATAATAAAAATGGCATTCTCTTGAAATTTCTTGACATTTAATGTCAAAACCCAAATTCCCATTGCTCATCTCATTTAGATTCATTAACTTAAATTTGTAAATTGTTGAATCCCTCTTTAGGTATATGAAATCAAAATGGGTTCATAAAAAAAAATCCCGTTGAAAAAATTGCTAACTTATATGACAACAGCTAAGCTGTGAGAGTTGAAGTTTTGATACATTAGGTTTATTTTCACTAGAACCTTCGGTGTCTTCTCTTTTTTCCCACTGTTTCTGTATGTGTTTTCTTTTCCTGCACTAATATGCCTTCAACTGACACTTTTTCATTTCTTCTTTTGCATGTGGAATAGTCCACAAAATTTGAATTTTATCTTTCCTCGATGATTTAGTAGAAGTTCAAAAGAGATTCATAATTCAGCTACATAAACACAGGGCAAGAATTTATAATATTTGAAAGAAAGGAAAAGAACTATTTGCAATTCAAGTGTTTTTTTTTAATTTGTGTGGTTTCTGGTCATATTTTTTTTTAATATATAATTGCATATAATCTCGATTTCAGTGGAAACTTTTCACTTAGGTGTTTCATTGCCCGCACTTACACATATATGGAGGTTCTTCATAGCAGAGTTTACATTTCAGACATATTTTAAAACACATAATAGATTTTGTTAAAACAGTTCTTCCCTTTATCTCTACATTATGGTCTATCTGTGATTTATGTTTGTCCTTTCTGTCAATCTAAGCCAAGTCTCTCTTTTTTGCTCTCTTTGATAACTTAGATCTATTGACTACAAGGTTCATTGTCCTGGACAGCTGATATAGGAGCAAGAATTAGCTCTGAAAGTCAGGCTGTCTTAAGGCTTTACATAGTTAGCAGACATTATGCTTATTTTTTCATTAACATCTTTCCTGTTCTCTTGTCTGCACTGGTCATAACCATTTTAAGAGCCTTTCTGGAAGTCTGGAAGTTTCCTGTTTCTCCTGTTTTACAGCAGTTTCTGTCTGAAAGAAGGCTCTATGTGAATGTGTGGAAGGACTTTGTTGGACCAGGAACCAGTTTTAGAGCAGAATAGTGACCAAATCTTTCTCCCAAACATCATACAGAATCAAAGATTCAGCTCAGTTGGAAGAGACTCACAAGGATCATTGAGACGAACTCCTGGCCCTGCACAGGACATTCCCCCAGGAATCATGCCGTGTGCCGGAGAGTGTTGTTCAAGAGCTTTTCGAACTCTGTCAGGGTTGGTGCTGTGAGCACCGGGGAGCCCGTTCCAGTGCTCAAACCACCCTCTGGGTAGAAAACCTTCTCCGACCTCAATGTCTCCTGACACAGCTTCAGGCCATTTCCTCAAGCCCTGTTGTTGTCTTTTCCCCAGCCTGGAGGTGAAACTTGAGATAATTTTAGTAAGGCGGTAATATAAAAAGATCTTTATTTGAAGGCCTCCAGAGGCAGTTATGGAAAGATGCCCACTAAAGCCTACCCTTGCCAGGGGTGAGTACATTTTATAGGTTTTAGGAAATTATCATAATTGATAAAAGGTACCAATTAGGAGGACAAGTGATGATGTAATTCCCACCCAGGTTAAGCCCCTTCTCTGGAGACTTCCAGCACTAGATACACTTTGTCCATGAGAATGTGTCTTGTATTCTTGGCCTTAGTTCCCAGGAAGAACCAAGATAGCATGGGGACCCTGCACCTTCCGGGGCTTGCAGCTCTGGAATTTGTTTTGTCTTTCTGCTTAAGGAAAGGCTATGGAGAATTACTGGGAAACTAGTATCTAATACAGTAGACTTCAGAGCTACAAATATGTGTGTGAAAAATACAGATATAAAATAAAATATAAAAGAAAAATAAAGGCAAAACCTAAATGGCATCACTGTCACTGCTCACCACAGAGAAGAGATCAATGTCTGCCCCTCCCCTTCCCCTCACAAGGAAGTTGTAGCTGCAGGGAGCTCTCCCTTCAGTCTCCTCCAGGCTGAACAGACCAAGTGCCCTCAGCCGCTTCTCACATGCCTTCACCTCAAGGCCCTTCCCCATCTTTGTTGCCCTTGTCTGGACATGCTCTATGATCTTAATGTCTTCCTTATATTGTGTCAGCCAGAACTGCCCCCAGCACTTGACATGAGGCCACCCCAGTGCAGAGCAGTGTGGGACAATCCCCTCTCTTGATCTAACCTTATAGAAGACAAAGGCTTAGAAGGCAGAACAAAATTACTCTGTCTCAGTTTTTCATATGTAGCTTATCTATTGAACCAATTTTAAACCATAATTTAACCAATCATATGATTCTAATGACCATAACTACATTTTGTTTCTGCTGCCTAATCAGAATATTGGCGTGATTTCAGTGGTGGCTCTGACAATTGTTCATTTAAACAAAAAGTTATGTTTTCTAAATCCAGTTAAATTCTTGGTTTTTTTTCTCTTTGAAATCACTCAACAGGAATACTGTTTCTGAAGGTATGCATTTTTGTAAGTGAATGAAGGTATGTGTAACATGCAAGAAGGTATTGATGAATATATTCAGAATCTTATTCTTGGAATTTCTGGAATTTAAACACTTCCCAGATGATTTGTTTCACTGATTTATTAAGAATTCATGAAAACTTTTTCACATTTACTTCCCACACTTCCACATCTTGATATTTTGCTCTGCCTATGTCTTTTACAGACGTATCAAAAGGACTCTGCAAGGAATTTCAAAATGCTGTATTCAGACACTTCATGAAATATAGATTATTCACATATTGCTGCTTAAGGAAATAACATATACTCATTAGAAGGGTTTAGCAAATCCAGTTAAAATAACAAATGCTTGCTGGATCAATGTTATGTGGCTTGTAACATATATATCTGTCATACCTATCTTTCAGCTTCCCAGAAATGGACTGGCTATTACAGATAACAAAACTGCTGAAAAAAAATTATTGTACCCTTTGCATGCAATTTTTGGTGAGGAGACTCACCATAATTTGTGGCCTCATTCTTCAGCTATTCTGGCTGTGCCTGTCAGTGCATTGGGAAGAACTAATGTAGAATCTATTTCCAGACCGTGCATCCTTTGATCTGCTAAGCTTTTAGTTCTCCCTTCTCCTAGCAACAGGAACATGAAGGTTCTATACAAAATAAAATTAAATATAAAATATTAAATTGAGATATCATATATTTTTCCTCTTTACTACCATTTAATTTTTGCAGAATTTTTTCCAAGTTGCTGTAAGGGAGTGACATGCTTTGTTGCACTGGAGAGAATGTGTGAGATTGTTTTAATTGTTAAAATTAAGCTAAATACAAGCAAACATACAAGAATTAAACTGTGGAGCCCTTTTATAATGAAGAAAGTTTCTTTTTTATTGATTGCTCGCTTTTTTATGTGTTTAAATATTTTGCACATGCATCTGTAGGCTACTGGGAAATGACAAGATAAGTAGGATATATCGGTGGGCAAAACCATGCTATCTCAGAGCTGATATGCAAGTCTGGCTTGTGTTACCAGACTGTTGCTGTAGTGCTGTGCACAGCTGAAAATTCTGTGGCCTCGTCACAAGGGCTGAAGACTTTCCAAACCTCAAGTGCAGGCTCCCCTCCACATGCTTCACATCCTACCATCTTTCACAAAGAGAGATGTCCTCAACGAGGAGCTGGGTGATCTTCTGGATTCTCTTAGTCAACTCCTCTGAATTGTGAGGAAATTAAAAGGCCTCAGGATGCAATTTTTTTTTTTTTTATTTTTCTTTGCTTTTTAAAAAATAATTAAATGTCCTTGCAAGAGAGCAACATGCAAAGACAATTGTTCACCACTACAATGGGGAGACAAAGCTTGTTAGTTTGCTCACTCCTTTATTGTTACACAAATAAACCACTTCAAATATAACAGGAAAGAAAGTAAGTTTTTTTAAGGATTAAAAAAAAAAAAGAGGAAAAGAATGCTTAGATTTTTATTTGATTTTTTTTTTTTTTGGTTTCATTACTTTTACTCTTGAGTGTGTGTGACTTCTAGGCTACACTACTGTTATGAATACATGGTTTCTGGCAGAGTAAGGTGTGAAAATAAGGCACACATTTGCAAAGGGCTAAAATGAAATCTCTTAATAATAGCTTTGTGTTGAATTGTAAAGGCAGACATTGTGCTGCCAACAGCAAGTAGACAACTTGTGCAGCTCTTTGCTCAGGGATGTCACAGTCCCCACATGCAACAAGTTTGTAGCAGCAGATGTTGCAAACTGAGGCACTTCATCCAGCACAATTTGTTTTATCCCCACTTTGCTTTGGAAATGCAGGCTGCACTTTGTGCTCATCTGGGTTCGATGGTTTTCAACAACTCCAATACTTTGATATAAGGGGCAGTGACACTTTGTTCTGTTAATGTACTGCTTTACACTTTGTTTAAGTACACAGATGAAGCTTTCACATCGTTTATGTTCTTTAATTGTAAAAAGAGCTTGTGATGAAATGTGAGAGGCAACAAGCCTCCTCATATCACCACAGAGTAGCATAGGTTATTCAGATGACAGCAAGGACTAACAACATATGAAATCTACAATCCTTTTGGAAGGACTCCAAAGTACAAATATTCTCATGAAAATGCTGTTTATTATATGTTTTCTTAACAAACAAGGACACTTTTTCAAGGTCATTTTAGTGGTGGTAAGAAGTGTGATTATCAGTTGGAGAGCTAAATGTTCTTAAAATCTGATTTTTTTTTTTTTTTT
>VYXF01005955.1:63257-100605 GCA_013397295.1 Polioptila caerulea | reverse complement strand
CTTTCAATATTTTCAACAATAAGTCTGGAAATATAGAGGATTGGAAGCAAAGATTGCTTTCTTCTAGAGTCCTCAGCGTCCAAGAAACTTTGGCTTCTCCTCTGGGAAGCAGTCCCATTATGAAGAGAGATGCTGGGAAAGTAAATACATTATCTGTGCTGATATATAACTCTGATTAAAATTTGAGGAAAACCTAAATAAATTACTCTCATTACTAAACCTCCCATTCTAAAGCTTGTATATCCTGCTGTTTGTGCTGGATGTTCACTTTTATTTTTTCTAATGTTGCTTTATAAAAAAGAACACCACTATTTCTGTTATTGATAATTTTCCATTGCTGCAAAGCTCTTTGTGTTTGTTGCTGTGACTTTGCTACCCACGCCTGAGCTTTCCCACACAATTGCATCATTGCTGTACAGCACCATCATGTAGAATTCAGAGGAGGAAAAACCACTTTTGAAACAGAAGCAGGAAAGATAATGTAGAACAAGGCTGCTGATACCCTGCAGAGTATTTAATTAACAGAATCGATCACGTCTTTGAGAGATAAAGTGATTTGATAGGATTTAGGAAGAAAACACCTCTTTTTCAGGGCAGGAATAGTTCCTTATTGACACTCCCACTGTTTTTTTAATTTGGTTTCTCCTGATTCCCACAGAGAAGAGAAAAAAAAAAATAATTTTTTTTAAATTATGTATTTAGAACCTCGGTATCCACCAACTGATAAGGGACTTTACAACATATTCCTCTCACAGGACAAGGCCTTTTCTGTCAAACTAATAGTTAATGGTAAAAGGGATTTAATCAGTGCAGTATGATAAATACATGATGTTTCAAAGTACATTTTACATATTAAAACTTCACTGCTACACCTGCACACATACATGCAGACAGCAGAAGTATTCTTTAAACAGATTTTCCAGGTTAGAAACAGGGTATCTATTTTTACACATGATCCAACAAGTTTGTGACTCGCAAGATTTTTGTATTGACAAATGCAGTTAGCACCAAGCCACGTGTATTCCCATTCAAATAATAAATAAAGAGGGTGGTTGGTTCCTTAAAATTCTTAACACCTGCTGAAATGGCTGAGCTCTGGACCCTAAAGATAGCTGCTAACCTATTGCTCTTCATGGATTTATCTTTCTCTCATTAAGTATAGTCAAATTCATGTGGGTGCATCAGGTTTGCACGAGCGTTAGCCCAATAAGATGTTAGCCCAATAACTACTGAAGCCAGTGTTTATATGGAAAGTGTAATCCTTCGCCAAGCAGACGGGCAAGGAAAAAGAAAAAAAGCAAACACCAAAACTCATTCAAATGACGCCCTATGAACTTAAACTTATTGTATCCATATCTCCTAATGTGTGATAGTAGTAATTTTATCCTTTATACTAGTTATAACTGCATTATTTGAAGATTAAAAATCTAGTTTGATGTTTTCTCTTTCATATTTTCCTCAGATATGTAGAAATGGAGTGGAAAGAACACCATGTACTTAAGACACAAGAGCATTTTTCTTGCCATTGCTAGGTTCAAAAATAAGGTACCAAAACTGTTATAAAGTATCACAGTTAATTTTCTAGAAGCTTAAACATCTCTGAACACAGTAAACATCTGGAATATGTAGTTCTATTCCTTTATACAACTTTTATATTCTTAATACCTATATATTTCTGGAATGCAATGTCAGCCTAATTTTAGATCTACATTCACATATATATTTAATATTCTTTTCCATCCAGAATGAATAAGTTTGTCTGTGCAGATGTAGCATATGTATCTATGGACCACTTCAACACTGAGTGCAATAAACTCAACCTTATTGTAAGCTAAAATATTTCCAGTGACAGGCCTGCACTATAGTGGGTTTGCCAGGAAATAAAAGTCCTTTATATCTTGCAATCTCACTAGTGGAAGACTCAGACCTCCCACTTTGGACGTCTTTGGAGACAGTAAAAATAAATGAACACAGTCTTTTTCAACCAAAGGCAAGTAAAGGCCATGTTTCATCAGGGATGTTTTGAAATTTTTGAGATTTCTTCCCTCAGAAATGTGTTGGTGTCAGGATTAAAAGCAAGACTGTCTGGCTCCAGGTAAGTGGGGTCACACATGGTTAGGGTCTGGACACAGTCATAACCAAGCCGCTCACAGCTGGGTACTGACACCTTTTGTGCCCTCAAACTTTATTTGCTCCCCCTGGGCTGAAGGTAGAGTGGGGACATCCAAGCCACCAAGCATTCTAAGTTCCCAGTTCGTGCACTCCTGCATGTTGTTTGGAATGACTTTGCTCCAAACATCAGGCCCCTCTTTGTGTCTTCTGAGCTGAGCAGATAACTAGATCAGTTTGTGGTGGAATTCCCACTCCTGGTGGGGCAGCCTGGAGGCATGATTATCTGCCTTTGTACTAAAAGAGCATCAGAGAAGAGGGCTTGCATCATGCTTTCCTTCTAGATCTGGTTTGCAGTGTTTCAGTTAAATCTGGGGTGGTTAATGTTTCCACTCAGATAACCTAGACCATTTCTTCCCATCCAAGCCACCATCCCACACAGTACAGTTTGCAGGAAGGTTTCAGACAGCAGAAGTCTGCAGGCGGTGATCAGTGGCTATGTGCAGCTTAAAAACAGCCAGAGGTCTACGGCTTTGACCCTGTTGCCTTGTGTATAGGCAAGAGAAAACAAAAAGTAGAGATTTTCAAAGCTAATTAGTTAGGTATGAGTATAACCTTTGCCTGACATGGCATTAGGTCATATTAGGGTACAAAGAGCTCTTACATGTAATTGTGGTTTAAAATGGATTTTGGCTTGGCAGGAGTTGTGAAATCTTTATAGTCATCTAATAAATCTGTTCCCCAGACCTTAGGCTATTTTCTCCAAAAACCCAAACACTTGTTAAATACTCTGTCAAAGTCTTCCTGCAATATTCCTTTTAGTGGTCCAGAGCCTACAGCCTCCTTTATTGAATTTCTAATAAATAATACATTTTTAATTGTTTTCCTCTCAAAACTGCATGTCTGTTTTATCCTATGGCAAGAAAGCAAAGCTAGGATTCATAAGCAGCAGAATTAATGGTGTGGCAAATCACTACATTTTTCATGCTTAGAAATCCTATATTACAAGCTCATAAGCTTGTATGGCCACTTACTCTATGGAGAGGAATGCCAAAAATGGGAAAATCTGAGCATATTTGTAGGTTAGGGATACCTGAGGACCAGGCACGCAAATCTTCAGTTGTAAAAAGAGGAATCAGTTGTCCTTTGTTACATAATTTGTAATATTGATCAGTCCTTTTTCTTTATAGATATTCACAGGCAGAGTTTCCCCGCAAACACATTTTTTCTTGTTTTACTTTTTTCCCTGTTTTATTTTTCATATTTATCTTCATTCTGTCTTACAATGAATGGCTTGTTAATTCTGTTTAAAAGGTAGGGTAAACATCTAGTGAACTTTCAAATTATGGAGCTGCTGGTTTTCAGTGTCATACCCTGCACAAGTCCTTCCCAAACTGAGTATGAAAATGTGTCCCACATTGCCAGGAGGTTTAAGGGTATCTCCTTCATTCTTTCTGCTTTACAGTAATGTTTGACACAAAAGAGGCAGGAGAGGTACAAACAGCATCATGAGGTATATGGCAATGATTGATGGAGCTGTAGCTTACTAGGCTGTGGGAGATGTCCAGGTAATTAAATTTCCTCTGAGATTTCCTTGATACTCTGTTCCCAAGTCTGCAAAATGTGTGATATACTTTGCACTCTAAGTGTTGTTTGAGATGGCTATTATTTACAGCGATTGACTTATGAAAAGATGATATGTTTCTTATCCAGCATGACTAGAATTATTTGTGCTTCATTTGGTTTCTGGCTTTGATCTATGCTTAAAGGAGAGAAAATCTGTCATGTTTATCTGGAAAGAAAATTTCTCACCACCTTCTGTTATGCTGAGTGCAAATCTTCATGGATCTAAGAATATAATTAGTAATTTTGGATTATTACTTAGAGAAAGTTTAGGGGTCCCATGTTCTACTGCACTCTAATCAGAGTCCAAATTTGAGTTCAGTTCCCTGAAAGGCAGATTCAGAAGAAAATTTATTCAAAGATTAATGCAATGTCAAAGTAAGTTCATTGATTTTTCAAATGACACCTTTCCTTTTTTGTGNCATCTTCTTAAGATACATTTTCAAGAAATAAAAATTATTGACTCTGCCATGTGAAATTTTCTAAGTAGCAACCGTTGACTATGGAAAAAAATTTGATAAGAGAGTTTCTCTCTGTGCCAGTGCTTGTAAGAATACTTAATGAAAAGCATACTTGTCCTCTTTTGTTGAGTTGTAGCATTTTTTCCTGGTTTTTGGAAGTTGTTTTTTAGAGAAAGGAAGCAATAACGTAGCATCAGTGCTTTATCATCTAAAAGAGCTCCTACTCACAGATTCCATTTGATCTTCAGATACTGAGCTGCAAAAACAAAGAATAAGATAATTTGGGTACACATTTCTGAACTGGCCTGCTTAAGAACAGACAGGTGATCTTCCAAAAAAAAAAAAAGATTCAGTGAAAGAGTATCCACTTCTCCATTTTGTTTTCCATAGAGAAAACAACACCTTTCTTATACAGACACAATCTAGCATACAAAAAGAGACTCTGAGCTGAATGCTTTGAACTGCAATATCATAGAAGAAAGAGGCTTATAAAGCTAAGCCATAAACGAAATTTCACAATGGACTGTTAAGGTCAACAGTATGAAAATGTGGGCTGGAGTGCAAGGCAAAGTGTTTGCAAAAATCTACATCTACCAAAGGAATGACAATTGAGCTAACAGAAATTATGCATCTGCATCAAATTGATCTGAAATCATCCTGAATGTTTGACTTTTAGAAAAAGGGTAACAAGAGAATTTGAATTTGGGGTCCCATTGAACTATCTAATTCAGGTCCATCTAGCACTTTACCCTTAGTGACAGAGAGTATCATGATAATTCTCTTCTTTGGATGGGCAGTGAATGATCTCTTTATAAAATAATTTTAAAAGGCTTGCTTTTTGCCTGCTGTTATGGCTTTGTGCCATTTTCAGGAGCTGCTGATGGAATGTGCATGTGCTAAAATGTACAGCCCCCATATTTCAGAAAGGAAAAAGGAGTTGGGAGGGTGTTATGTACCAAATAACTTCATGAGTATTCATTTATCAGTCTCCCCATTTAAAGAGGTTTTCCATATATAGAAAAACTATACTGGTCCTTAATTTTCAAGAGCAAAGGGAGAATTGATTTACATTTAATTCAAGAGTGAACTTCCTTTTACTTTTCAAGAGGGTATTTTAAATCAGTTGACTATAAAGTAAAATTAATTTAAGAAGAACACTAGGAATCTAAGTGTTTAAGATTGTTTTGGGTTTCTTTTTTCTTTTTTTGAAGAAAACTGTATAAAGAAAAATATCAGGCTTTTTAAGCCAAGCTAGATTATGTCTGGACAACAGAACAGACAAAACAAATCCTACCTACTATAAAAATAAATAAATTGCTCAGAAGGTGTTCGCTGAGAATTCTGAATGCATTAAGATTTTAACATAAGAAAAGATTGTGCAATATTCCCTTCTTTATACACAATAAAAGAGACAAATTTCATATCTGCCAAAGCATTTTGAGGCAGGAGGCACTATGACACTTTTTTAGGTGAAGTACATCTTATAATCTCCTGTTTCACTATGGATTATCTTTTGTAAGTGTCAGGTTTTAAAGCAAAACCACACTATTTTTATTGGATATTTTGTATGAAGAAGAGAGGCTTCTTACATAGGAGGGTGACATTTGAATTTTATTTTGGAACATCAGTATTTCTTACTGGTAATAATTGTAGGGCACTCATATTTTTGCAGATAAATAGGAGCATTAATCTGAACTGAGTTCAACCTTCCTATAGTAAAATCAGCAGCAATAAAATTTCACTACATGATCATAAATGGAAAATGGCTATAATGTATTAAGATATAAATGTTATATAATTTAGCTTAATCTAGTGTGACACTGGAGATCTAGTGAAGCACTGGAAAGCATAACTGATTCCATTTCTTCCCACTGAAGTTCGTACCAAGAGTATCTTGAATTCTAAAATGTATTAAGTTTCTGTTTTGCTCTGGAGTGCAAAACTCAGACTTATATGTGAAGTTATGCTTCAGTGGGCAGAGTTGCCAGCATTTTTCATTTTACAGGGGCTTGTTGTGACTGGCAGTGAAGAACCCATTGAAATTCAAAGCAGTGTACACTAACTAGAATTTTTTCATCTTGTGTGATTATGCATTTCTGCTAACTACTGCTCTTTTCAAAAAGGCATAAGTTGTACTTTGGATTTCACACAGGTATGGAGATGGCTGGACCAGGCAAAAAAGTACAAACCAGAAAACAACAAAGGAAAAAGACAGAAAAAATCCTGACGTCTGCTTTCCTAGTGGTCTCAGCACTAAAATCATACTTATAACAGTTTCAGTAATTGCTTCTCCTCTGCTACTGTGGGCTACTACCTCATCCTTTTCTACCCTAAATACGTCTTTCCCTTGAGGCCTCTAGTTTTGCTGGGTAATTGGAAGTGGTAAACTGTGAGCAACCATCCAAGCCTGACTGTACAGACCTCTTTTTAACCTCCAATTTCTTCAGAATGTAGACTCATGTTTTATTTTTGCTTAAAAACACCCATACCACCAGACATTAAAATACCTAAATACTTCAGTCTGTAATAGAAGCTGGATAATGCTAAAGGCCTCACTGCTGTTGAAGGAGTGGTAGAAAACTGCAGCAATTACTTTGCTATCCTGGTAACTTTGGTCATTATTAAGTCCTATGAGGGGAAAATCTGCTTATTCTTTACTAATTTTATAATTGTTTTCTTTTACTGCTGACACCTAAAGGCAGAATCCAAAATATACCAAAATTTTGTTACTTCAGAGGTTTTATTTTCAATAATGTGGCCCTTCAACATGAAGAAACATATATTTTAGAGAGCTAATACATGAAATTGGTAGATATGCTTTCAGCTGGGTTTTTACTTCCTTTAAAGCATAAACCACAGTTAAGGAAGAAGTCCCTACACCTTTTGCACAAAATGCAAAGTTGTATGGTTTGTGGTATGCCAGGTTTCTGTGGAGATGTTAATTTCTTAGCTAAGGATATTTAAGATGATCCTCTGATTTTGGGAGACTGACCAGAAACATGTTCTTGACATGTGCTTCCCTACTGCAAATAAAAGCCTTGCAGGCAAACTGGACATCTGTGTTTGCTGCTTCATAAATTTTGTCTACCTTCAAGAAAACTACATGAGTTAAGCATCAGCCAGTTGAACAAGAAAGAGGATGGATTTGCCAACACTTCTCTTCAATGAGGATTTGTCTATGATAAAATCAGTAAACATTCTTGTTAAAGTATTTCTCTAATATGATGCAGCCTCCCAGGAAAGACAAACCATGAGTAATGAGAAAAGATATGAAAACGTAGCCTACATTATCTTCTAAGATGAGGTATTTTTTGCATTGGTGAAACTTAATGCCTCTCACATCTAGAACTACAGTGGACAATATTTCTAAGCAAATGTCTGGCCTCACATCTGAAAGAAAAAAATGAAGCAAAACCTCAAATAAAGCAATGTTTTTTCTCTTTTCCCAGGAAAGAGAAGAAAATTTTCAAAGAACCCAAATATTTGTTGGCTTGATTTTTTTTCTCACAAAAATACCGAAACATGATTTTGTTCTTATATTTTTCAGTGAAAGGCTTTCGTACTGCTTTACTGCTCTGTAGACTGTACACAAAGTTTATCCTCTGGAGCTATGACAGAATTTTTCTATTTGAGATGTCTTGGTTATACAGTTAACAATTTATTTCATCAGTGGAAATGAAGACTGGAAAATTATATTAGTAAATCTATAACATGATATTTTGGATATTTGTTTCTCTTTATGAGAGAAAAAAAGGAATTGGAGGCCATCTCAAGAATCTAAGGGATTTTAGTTGTGTGAAATATATTTGGCATACTATGCTCAAGTGTGTCTGAAAAAGAGCTTCCAAAATTCTTTGAGGAGCAGTTTTCATGCGTCTTCTCCAGAGTATCCATACTTGCAAAACTTGGTTTTGCAGAACTTTCAGCTTCTGGTGGCATAGAGTCACAGAGGGTACAGGGAGAACATTTTTAACAATTGACAGTTAACTTTCCCTATTTAACGACAACAGACAGACTGATTATATTTCTTAATGCAGAATTCATAACTGAACCACAATTTAGTCCAACATCCATTGTTTCAGATGGAAAGACTCTATGTGTGATACTTAGAATTTCTTCTCTTTTCAGTGCAAGTACTTTATAAAATGTTTTCAACACGTCATGTTGTCCAGAGGGATTGTGGAGTGTCCATCCTTGGAAAAACACACAAGTCAGCTGGAAGTGAATCTAAGCAACTAACTGTACACAACCCTGTTTGAGCACAGTGTTTAATAAAATTACCTTCTAAGGTGGCTTCCAACTATTCTGGGATCTTATGGGTCCACCTCTTCAAATATCTGTAGTTTGACAAATTAGGAGCAACTAGACTGGAAATTCTCAAAGCAGTTAAAGTGAATTTGAGCACCAAAACATTCCTTGATACTCCCAGCTACTGTTCAGAACCTTCAGAGAATCATGTGGAAAGTCTATGGTCAAATTACCAATAGAGGGTAATCCTGTCCCAACAGACCTAACCTTTTTCCTTACCTGTGTGGAATTTTATTTCCCCTCCATGAGGGAGAAGAAAAAATTGTCCTAATTTCTCCTTCTTCAGCCCTTAAAGTGAGACTGTCATACACTCGTGCAGGACATAAAACCCAAAATCTGTTTTTAAAATGTACTGGCCATGCAGAAAAAAACAAGAGCTGGTGTTTGAAGCCTCTGGAAGTCTGAGCTGGACTAGGAGCTGGCTCTTAGCCAGCAAAATTTTTGCAAAATTTTCATCTATAATCTGTAGTAATGTATGTCCCTTTTTGCTTTGTAAAAACCTGACCAAGATATGCAAGTTTTCACTTGGTGTCTATGAACTCTATCTATATCAATTTCTAAACCTATGGCTGAAAATTTTCATTAGCTGTGCTTTGCCTCATTTTTCTCTGGGAAAAAAATCAGAGCAACTCCAAAGCAGAAAAATTACCCCCAAAGTCAAAAAAGCAAAATGTCTTTTTCTGTATCACAAGCCTGCAAGGCATGTGGCAGATTACATCTACTTTTACCTGAGGTATAGTGGAACAAATGCTGTTATCGTCACTTTCATGAGAACTGATGTATTGTTTTGGAAGCTAATAACAAACTATCCATAAAATGTGAATTTTTTTGAAAACAATGTAACTTTTTCCAACTTTTCTATGTTTTTATTATTGAGTGACAAAAATGCCTTCAACATGTATTTCACATCAACGGACTTTATATATTTGCTGTCACTATGTGTTAGTCTAATGCAATATAACATAGAAAATATCTTCCTACTGTCTTTATATAGAATAAACTGCTTATTTTTACCAGAAAATGAGTGTATTTTTTGAATGTAGAAAAGAATTGTAACTTCTTATGTATTTATATAAAGTAATGCTTAAATGTTTCTTTTTATAACCAGGTACCAGAGAGATTAGTAGTACCATATAGACAAATCAGACTAAGTTTTCTGGTGGTGTGAAGTCAACTTAGTAGGAATTACACCATGTTTCCTCTGAGTCTGGAAGTTTAGTTTAGTTTTTCCAGCGTAGAAGAAGTTCACTAAAGTTGTACAGCTCTGCAAACCAGGCAGGAGGAAGACCATAAGGGCATATTGCCTCTCTTATAATATACCAGTGTGACCTGGAAAACACATTTGTTCTCACTGTATAAGCTACAAAGCCCATTGTCACCATAGAAAAAATATATATACTGATATGTGCCTTGTTCTTGTGCTTTTTTTTTCTGAAGGCCTTTGCATTTTTTTTTTTCTACATGTTTTTGCATCATTTTAAGGACATTATTTTAAGACAGGATTCTTGGCTACAACCTGGATCCTTAGACTGCTCAGTGCTTGGCAGACCAGTCCGAAACTTACGCTCTTTCCATGTAAATGCGCTTTTCCAAAACATTATCATCCAAGTCATGTGCTTGGGACCGTGTCCTGTCAGGTTTTGGAGGCTGTAGACTCTTCAGTCTTGTAGGGCTGTCTGCTCCAGAGTTTGAACAAAAAGTAAAAAACTTCTGTTTTTCCTGTCTTTGAAAAGTATTTTCCTGTTTATGTCCATTGCCTTCTGTTCTATCTCTGGGCATCATTGAGAAGAAAGCCTGATTTCATGTTTGCATTTTCTCATCAGGTATTTATACCAGTGAAGATAGATACTAGATATAGTATCTATACTATAGATACTAAATACTTCTGAGCTTTTTATTCTCTGGGTGAACAGTCAAATCTCTCTCAGCCTCTCCTCAAGTGAGAGATGCTCTAATCCCTTCAGCATCTTTGTGGAGGTTCACTGGACCAGTATGTTCATGTCTCTGTTGTTCAGAGGAGATCGGAACTGGACCTGTCACTCCAGATGTGGCCTCACCAGGACTTGGCAGAGGTGAAAGTTCACCTCCCTCAAGCTGCTGGCTGCATATCATGCCTCCTGATGCATCGCAGAATATTGTTAACTGTCTTTGCAACTGGGACATATTGCTGGATCATGTTTGAATTTCTGTCCATCAGAAACACCACCTCCTTTACAAAGCTGCTCTCCAGCTGGGTAGCCCCCACTCCATGTGCTGGTGCCTGGGTTTATTCCTCCCCAGGTGCTGGATTTAGCATTTGTTTACCTAGTGGATGATTTAACAAGGGAACACAGACCTGTCATTTTATCAACAGCTTATGAATTACATCTAAAATGAAAAAAAAAAAATAGATTATTTTTCCGTGTTTTTCGTGTGATGCACATGGTAATTAGTTCTTGATCAAGACAGTAGTTGCAAACTTCTGCATGTGTTGACAAATGAACTTCTTATGTGGTAAAAGCTTGACTTGACAGCTTACACCGCTGAGAAGAACTGCTATTCCCCTCAGGCATGATAATAAAACCTGATTTTATTTTTAATTGTCAAAAAGTCAACCACTGTTTTGGAGTTACCATAATCCCACCTCTAGAAATGGCTTTAACATTTACAAGACCTTCTACAAGAAAAAATTATGTAATGTAACTTACCCTAAAGCAGTAAAACAAAAAGGGGATAGAGGTGATGCAATTTTACCCACGCACTCACTACTCTTTTGTCCAGCTCACACTCCTTTTCTGATATGCAAAATTTTTATGCAAAATCTATCTATAAAATTTAAGTTTTGGGGTCCAATGTGTATCTTCAAGGAACTTTTTCCTTCAAGATCCATCATATTGGCTTATTTCTGTTCCTAGAATGTCGAACCATCACATGGCATTGCCCAGCGAAAACAGTTTTACAGAAACCAGTATATTTTATTTAAAAACCTCAGGAGACCCATAAAATGTACTGGAATGGCTGTATTGCAAAGACAGTTGGACACTGATGGCATTAAATTAATTTTCATATTAATTCCTGACAACACCATTTTCTTTACTTGGACATAAGATTCCATTGAAGGTTCTGAAGGTGGAGGCACCTGACAAGGAAGGGTTTGCTCTGGTGAATCTAAGCAAGACCAAAGTGATGTTGGAAACAGTTTAAAGTAAAACTCAGAAGATTTCTCGCCTTCTCTTGTTAGAGGACTGATGCAGAGAACTTTGGTTCAGAAGCACACTATTGTTTCCATTGTACAAGATTGCTGAACTGCTCTGCTGATTTCACTGAGCAATACTGACATTGGGATGAGCTTAGATGAAAGGACAATATTAACATATTACAGAGTATAAAATAAACTAAGTACAAAACCTTTCCTAATTTGGGTTTTTGATGGTAATATTTTTCAATACATTCTGATAAACTGAAATGAGGGTGACTTAAAAAATGAAACAAGATTATTAACATGGGTACAGTGCATAAATTACTCTAGATCCTTGGAAAGATGAAGCAAAGCCTGTGCTTCGAGTCACTGAAATCCTCATACATAAAGAATATGTCCGATGTTATTCAGAGTGAACACCAGTTTAATCTCATTCTGTAAGGTGGAAAAATAGCAAGGATTGTATGTCAACAAAATTTTTTCATGGAATAGTATCCTGTAGGTGGGTTGGAAAGAAAGTAGAGTCATAGAAAATAAGGGTTGTTTGAAGCTAACAATGAAAGAAACTTGCATCCTCAAAACAAATATTTTTCTTTCAAATAGATTTGATCTTACAACAGAACAATTACAGAAAATTATTTATTCTAGGCATGAATAGCTGAAACTACTTTTATCTGTCATAATATTTTTCCTTGCTGAAACCAAGCAATACAATGGCCATGGGTTTGGAATCAGTGCATATCAGAAAGACAGCCTATTTATTTTTTTTTTAGAAAAGGTTATTTTTAAAAGGGATTGAGATATAATTAGTGCAGATGTTAAAATAATGGTTTAAGAAAAAATAAAGTTATCTATTCATTCATCACTTTTACACAGGGACTGCAAAATATTCTGCCTTTCCTTTCCTAATTCCTAGACAAACATGTACACAGCAAAGCATGTATATTTCAAATCTCTTCAGAAGATCAAAAGAAAAATGCATAATAATTACAAGAAATTATTATTTTCAGCAGCATAAATCTTAATAAATAAAGGATTTTTGCTCAAGAATGGGAATGCAAGAAACAGAAATGAGGCATCCACATGACATAAGAAAACCTGTGTTCTGTATTATCCTTGCTAAAATACCTTGTCCCATCGTAAAAGTTAGTGGAATGATACTTTCAAAATGGATTGAGAAAAGTAGTGATTTGTTTAAAATACCCTGGGATATTGATGTCCAAGCTGAAATAATTTATATGAACCGTTATCCTAAGAAATGAACTGGCTTGAAGTAGGCAACCAAGTACAAAGCTAAACAGTAAAAGCACTTTTCTCCCTCTAGGGCTGTCAAATATTTGTGGAAAAATTTTCCTCCCCAACCTAGGTACCTGTATACAATGAGGCACTTATACATCCTTCGCACCTGAAAACTACTGCTGCAGTTTCAAATACCGTTGCAGGTGAGTCCGCATTACTCCATGTAAACAGTAAAGCAGATATTGGTGGACCTGACTGTAAATATTACAACATTACAATTTTTGTGTGTATTTATTGCCATTATTTGATCTTTCTGTTTCAACCAATGCTGTGGATGATGGATTTTCTGGAGACAAATCACAGATTCTATTCCTCATCTTATCTAATTAAAAAGGAAATAGGAAAAAAAACCTGAAGTTTTTACTTTTATGGCCTCCTACAAGACCCAGGAACAGGATGGCTTCTTGTCTTGACTATTCACCTGAAACAGTAAACCAGAATACTTTTGCATGATCGTTGCTACAACAGATTTAACATTTGGTTCACATGGCCTCAAATGACCTTTATCAAAAGATTTGGGTTGCTGTTTGTTTGTTTTTTTCCCTGAAATTTGTCAAGTGGATGAGAAGTTTGTATGCGAACACTTGAGCTTTATCACAGTAAAGTGACATGCAGTGGAGTAGAAAGCAGTTTGTATTTCTTATCTGGGTAGCTCATAATATTTATTCATACTAATTTTGTATTTTTTAGAGGACAGAACACATGAAGCCACTTTATTGACAACCAGACCACCCTTTTAAAAGTCACATCACTATTTACTTCTACTTTAGTTCATAATTATTGTATAATCTGGCCTGTCAGTGTCCTCTTCTGCTCAGATCCAGTAACAAACAGAAGAACGAAAAATCTTACATTTTACTAACACATGGAAATTAAAAGTAGAAAGGTCACAAAGAATTGAATATACTACTCAGGCTAAGATTAGTTTGTATGACAAAACATTACTTAAGCAATAAATGAAGCTGCACTTTATAAGCCTACTCTTGTTTATTTCACCTTAATTATGTGAATGTGATACATATTAAACACTATTTGTTTAATTATTCTCAGATGGTACATCTTTATTAGGCAAAAAAATTTGTTGCTAAAATGATGACTTTATTATGCTAATAAACAGAATTTGCACCCTTTGCATCTACTTAACTTAATACTTATCTAAGACTTTTTTCATTTTTTTCTTCATTCTTTAGTAAAATTGGCTGCCAAAATATCTTCCTGAACATGAAACTACTATAGTGATTAAATTAATTAAACAAAATAATGTAAACTACATTTGTAGAAAAAAAATACTGTGCTGAGAGCTGGCGGTAACTCATAACATTTTAAAGTTTTAAGTAAAGAAAATTAAAAAAAAATAATCAAGGGAATAAAGCACCTAGTTTCTTATGATTAATCACTTGGCTGCCTAAATCTAAGAGCTTTTTGAAAGGGAGGACTCATTACAGACAAATTATTTCAGATTAACTATTCTTTTTGAACTTCAGTGCCACTTTCAGATACATTTACAGTGTCTGATGAAACACAGGCCTGGCAGTAGGCTAAATATTGCCCTGATTTTTTTTTATTTTTTGCTGTACAGAACTCATTTCTAGCTTGATAATTGGTTGGCATTAATGACGGTAAAGAATTGTTGCTGGTGGGGAGGAGTTAGCATTTCTGTTAGCCAAGTTTTTCTGAAGTATCTCCAGAGTACTGGAGATACCCCTGGGATACTAGTAGCAACACTTCTCTTATCTTCCTACTAGACTGCATGGCATGACAACTGTGAGCTGCAATTTTTCTGTAGCTTGAGTTTGCTGCATCCAAATTGCTCTAAAATCAATGTGACTGAAGGTGTTCTGACTCTATCTTTACTGTAATTTCTAAATTTCACTCTGATAGGAAGATTTTTTTAACCTGTTAGTCTTAGTTAAGAATGGTGGGATATATTGGGATAATCTTGACTTTCTTTGCTCTGAGCCAGCTATGGCACAAGTGAAAGGCATAACTGACATTATCTTATCTTATTTCTGTTTATCCATCTATCTATCTATCTATCTATCCAAATAACTGCCTGTATCGCTTAAAAAAAATCTTAAGTAAGGTTAACGAGTCTCTTATTTTCAGGATCCCATTATAGGCTGGCTGCATCATGACTGTCTAGTACTGTACAAGTTTGGCAGTTTTGGGACGTTGCAAGCTATCCAAGAAAGGTGGAACTTGTGCTGTCCTAGGATTAACTTTTCAGCTCTTTTCTTGCCCAACAACCACAGTCTCCCTTCCACTAGAGAGTAACATGCAGGAAGGAAAGACTGATGTCTACTTGAGTCTCACTTTGACATGAATCCAAGACTCAACAGTGGTTTGAATCCTGTCACAAAACTTAATTTGATTTTCTACCTCTCAATTCAGATTTTAAATTTGAAACGGATGAATGTTATTAAAAGCTGAAGCAAATGTATTAGCTAATTATCACAAGACAAACAGAACATTATGTACTTTCCATATACCTGGAAAGCATTTTTACTGTTCCATTCAAAAAAAGCTAAGTCTTCTCTGTCACATGACAGATGAGAGAAACAATTAATAACTTCGGAATAAGTGAACAGGTAAGTCTAGTCCCAGGTAATGATTCAGGCAGTTGCACTGTGGTTTATATTTGATGATCATTGCTGCCAATTAACTTGAGAAAATATTAACTCCTAAACTTAGGATGACAATTAGGATAAAAATACCAAGTTTTCTCTGAATATGTCAAACTGTTAAAAAAAATAAAGTCAATTACTAAATTTCTGTAGCATCATGCAAGATAGAATTACAATCTTATTTTGCAACATAAATTTTTCAGTACATTAAGAGAGTATGAAAAAAGACTGAAGTAAAAGATATTTAAAGGACCTCGCAAAAAAAAAAATATTACTTTGATTTTTGTTTCTAGTTCCAAGATGACATATTGCTATGTATTAGGGATCTGATTCAGAAAATTCCTTTGATGATAGTATAATTTAAATAACACAAGTATTTATGTTCCCCAGGTAACTACTTATGCATGCACAAGGTTGGAGATTTGGGTTTAGGAGTTGTGGTTCATTTTCTATTTCTTTCTTTTTCCTGTTTTTAATTATGTATTTAACTATGACAATGAGTTTATGACTCATCTTCCATGACTTGCTTTTGGAGGACACAGTAAAAAAACCAATATATGTTCAAGTTTGGCTTTAGGAATGTCACATTTTGGAGACTGTAGGAAATAAGATTCTGTTTTTCCCAAGCCTATGCTCTATGATCTATGGATCTGATGTCCACTTTTGCAAGCTTCTTGTATTTCAGTGTTTCAGGTGAAGAGAAGAAGAATCAATGTACGAGATGGACTATGAAGTCCAGGTAAAAGACTTTAGCCCGTAACAACTGCAGGCTAAATTTAGAAAGTGACTTTAGTGGTCTCTCATAAACTTAGTGGAACATTACTGAGTTTTCAAGAAAGCAAGTCAAGTCTTGATTTTCTGGAATCTAAGAAAAAGAGGTGATGACCAGAGAGAGATTCAGCAAGAAGACAAGAAATAATCTCAAGAACATTAATAGCTGTGTCTAAGTAAAAATACGTTTTACTTTGGAAGGGATTGAGGTGCTTGTATAAATGACTGACTGGCTTGTATAAAATAGCAATTAGGTTAGTAGTCACAGTGTGACATAGTCCGGGGGAATGATTTCCTATATCCTTTTATATATAAAAAAAAATTACATTTACTTGATGACTGTCATGTAGAAAGTATTTTTACTAATCACCAGACGAATTATTTCATTGGTTTCTATTTTAGTCAAAACCAAGACCTGAAGAAGTGATGCAATTGTGTTTAGAGAAAGTCATCAAGTCTCTAGAACCTTGAATTCTATACTAATTCAGTAAAATTACTGAATGTACACTTTAAAGAACTCTTTGATATATTGTAAGAGAGCCTTATAAAAAGAAGCACATGCAGACTTAATTTCTACACTACTTTACTGCTTCTCCTATGCTTCTCCTATTTAGGAGCCTTATAATTTCTTTCAGCTTTCATTACTTACTTGTTCTTGGTGAAGATAGAAAGAAACTATAAAAATGTGGTGTTTGCTTGGTTGGTGGTTTGGTTGTTTATTTGAGTTGAGGGGGTTTTGTTTGTTTTATTTTTTGTTTCTTCTTTTTCTTTTTTTCTTTTTCTTTTTCTTTTTTTTTCTTTTTCTTTTTCTTTTTCTTTTTCTTTTTCTTTTTCTTTTTCTTNTTTTTTTTTTTTTTTTTTTTTTGCATTTGTTTTGTTTATTTGGGTCTTTTTTTAGGTTTGTTTGGTATTGTTTTTACTTGGTTTTATTTTCATTATGTTTTCTCTGCTGTGGAAATTCTCCCCACCCTCGGTTGCCCAAAGCATAGCATTAACCATTGGTGTTTTCATTCAGATGGCATTTCCTTGCCTGAAAAACACCAACAAAACCATGATAATTTGAAAAAATCTTTCACTGTATAAGTTTTATAACTCCTCCATGTGTCTCCCCTGAAAGGGGAAGCTAGTGTCTTAAAGTCCTCGTTTAGGTGAAAAAATACATCAGACTCTTGGTGTATTTGTTCTCCAGGTTGTTTATTCTTTTCTTATCAGCAATTTCTGAGCACCAGGCCTAGCACCAGCCTAGAGTGAAGGAGAAAGCATGCCGAAGAGCCCCCAACATGCAAATTCAAGGCTCTCTTAAAGATAATTTACCCAATTAACACCTGAAACGTACATTTTTTCTACTTTTCTACCAATTACTAACTAACTTCTGTTCACATAACACTGCACTGCGACAAATTCTAACCAATCACCCTGTGCCACCAACATTGCAGAATATGGAGTAAGAGAAGGAGAAGGATGAAGCCTAAAAGCCACGAGGATCCTCCATCTTGTCTTCACTTGCTGTTCTAACAAACCCAAAAATCTACATTTCTCACCCTGTGATAAATTATATACTATACCACTACCTAATTTACAGTCCTGACAACTCTGTCTCATCCCAAAGCCTAGGAAACCATCTCCATGGACAAAGGTTAAAAGCAGGGTTTTTCAGTGGGTTTTGGTCCTTTAAAACATGCAGAGGAATATTCTCTGCATTCTGGACTCCAACATTTCTCTGCACAACTCAGCCTTTCACAGTGATCTGTATTTTCAATCTGTCTGTACTGAAATATTGTCTCCTTCTTTATCTATCCATATCCTAATTTTTCCATCTCATTGAGAACTCTCTGTAATCCCTTACATCCACATATGTACACGCAGCAGTAGTTGTGCAGCTGTTAACAGTAAATTTCTCTGTCTTACACTATGAAGGAGATGGCTGGACAATATTGAGAGCAATAACTTAATTGGTGGCGGTTTTACTGCAAAAGCTCTGCTTCACTTTGTTCTGAATTTTGTCTTTTATATCCAAAAGCATTGCCTCACAGGCAGTGGCCCAGACAGTGTATGATGTGCATGCTGTAATCCTGCAAACAACATGTTGAGAAAAAACTAGTAGGCAAATTAATTCAGTACAGTACTGGAAGGGAATAAAACCAGATGAGTTATTTGACAACTGTATTGCTTAAAAAGCTGCCTAAGTAACATAATCCTTTTAACCTGCTGACAGACAGTAAAACACTTGTGTTTTTGCTGGCTGATCAGTAACTGAACACAATCTCATGCTGTAATTTGCAATAACACAGCTGCAATGGACAAACCACTATAAAGCTTTTTGGTAACGATATTGACAAAGAGATAGTGTTGGAATTTTGATACAGCTTTGTGCATTTCCTACCAAAGCATTACCATTATATCTTAATGACAGTCACAACCCTAGTGCTATAACTTATCAAGTCAGAAAGTCTTTTCTTAACTGACTTAATTAGGTGAGGTTTGGTTTAAGTTCATTTGTTTAGTTCTGTCATTTCAGTTAGAAAGCTCTCACTTGATCTCTTCACTAAACTTGGAGAATACTTTCATGAGACTTCAAATCATCTCATGACAACTGACATTAAATAAGACTAAATTCAGGGCCCTAAATTTAATTGGAAACTCTTAACAGAATCAGCTTTGCAATATTTGTAACAAGGACCATGAACCCCCACAACTCTGCCTAAAATGGCAATTTAATCTTTCTGAGATGTGGGGTCTAACTGCATATGATACTTGGATTGTAATTTCTCAGCTTTCTTCTATTTTAACTTTTATGCTAATTCTACCACAAATTTCCATGCCTGCTATATTTAGACATGGAAATACTTACATTTTTTAGTAATGTCAAAGTTCCAAGATAAATTTCCTGGGGGGGACAATGGCTATTGTTTAGCTGACAAATTTTGTTGACTTTATTGTGGATGCAGAGTAAACTACTGTAGACAGAACTTTTGTGGGTGGGCTTGTATCTCAAAAAATGCAGTCCTACTTCCAAAACAGTTGTTTTATTTTTTATTTTCCTACTCCATCCTGACATAAATAAGATTATGTGCAAAATGGAAACAGTGTTTTGATCAGAAGAATGGAAGATTCTTTCAGGTGGAGAAAGAGGGAGGGTGAGTTCCTTGGCCTACACAGGCTAACCCTTTGCTACAGTTTCCACACGGCACTGCAAAATTCCATTTGTGAGCATACTCATCCTATGTGCATTATAGAAATCCCTGATGAAAAGAATTTTTCCTCTATATTTGAAAGCTAGTAAATCCCTTCTAAATAAAACTTAAATTCAGCTGTGAAAAAGTGACTTGTTTTTGAACAACAAATTATTTCATGCCCATAGTTCAGAGTTGTAAAGAAATATGTCTTTTTCATGTTAGTAAAATTTTCATGTCAGGAAAATTACTCCACTAATTTTTTTTTTTTTCTGTGTTATTTTGTCCTGGATGAACATAAAATATTTCATATTTCAGTCACCAATAATATTGGTAAACTTTTACAGCAAAAATATTCATAAAAACTAGTATTTCTACATTCATATCTATCACATCTTTAACATGAACTATTTTACCCTTGGGAAATATAGCTAATACAAATACTTTTTTAAAAAAATTCTTCTCTATTTTAGATGCATGATCAACTACAATGAAAATATGATGTGTTAACTAAAAACATAAAAGAAAATACCAATGGTTTCAAAATATGATTATTACTAAAAGTTTCCCTTGGCAGGATTTTTTTCCCTATACCCACATATATCTAGAGGCTAATCTCAGCTAATGAAAATAAGTCTCTGTGTTAGTCGTCTACAGTCTCTGAATTCTAATCAACCTCACACTATTTTTTATCTATATATCTATATCAATATATCTATATCTACCTATATATATTTACACATAAGTTGTATAGTAGTCTGCTGCTTTTACTTAAATGAAAATCTTTGCTCTTCCTTAGCTTTTTTTTCCTGTAGCCCATATTAGTGTTGTACTTCATCATATATGCATATATAAGTATAAAAACTCTGCTTCTCTAGAGAATCATTTGAAGGGAAGAAATCCCACAATTCTTATACATGTAGGATTTAATCTGTGAACAAGGCATTAGTAATCAAGATGTTTTTCTTTATTTATCTGTGTGTACTGTTACTTACTTTAAAGGGATTTGAAGAATTTTGTGTGGAAAAAAAAGACCCATATCTGCACATCTCCGTAATTCCTACATGAATGGCAGGGATTCATGATGATTTGTATTTATCCCTAGATGCATCCTTTGGCCAGAAGAGCAAATATGATTAAGCACAGATGACAAAGAAAAATCTGTATATGAAGTAAGAACTAGCAGCCTCTGGTTAGGCCACAGCAGAAGTTAAGGTTTAAATTACATTAAAAAAGAAATAACACCTTGACAAGCAAAAATGCCAGAGGTCTCTACCCATTGTTGCTAGGAACTGCAACAAATGTTGATGTCATCAGAGGATAACTCTTGACTCTTTTACTGTCTGCATCTTGCTGCAGCATGGTGTATTCAACCAAGCCCTCAAAATTCTGAGGGAAGCACAAGGGAAGACAGCCAGCCCTCCTGAGGACTAAAGAAGGAAGGCATAAACATGACCTAGGCAACTGACAATGATATGCCTAATATTCATGATGAGAATGGCAAATATGGACCCTGCTTTTTCTCTTTGACCAATTTAATAGGCACAGTAATTATTTATCAGCAAAAACAATAGACCAAGAAAAGCTCATCTGTTCCCTGGCCTCCCTCTGAGCACTTCTGGCCTTTGTCTAGTAGAATTGCTCTCTGCAAAGGGTTTCCTTCGTTGCTCCTTATTTTCCCTCAATTCAGTGGTTCCCAGGGTCTCAGTACACCATGTTTGTCAAGTGCCATGACTTAATTTTATTCTTCTTTCTCCCCTTTGATCACAGGTCCTTCCTACAAAATACATTTCCTTTCTTACACTATTTCTTCCTTTTAGGAATAAAGCTTTGCAGTGGGACTTATTCATCTCATGGGAGATAGTGATTTTTTACACTAAGAGAGATCAAATACAGTTTAATTTTATTTTTCAATTTTTTTTTTTTTTGGCAGAATGTTTCTACACTTTTGTGGAAGACATACACTCACAGTTCTCATGAGCTTGAATATTTACATTTATATGGTGCGAGGTCTCAAAGTAACTCACAGGCTTAGCTGGAATCCATTGTCGAGTTAGCAATAGTTATATGGATTTGGGTTGACTCATTGCAGACAAAGTGAAGCAAGACATTCTTCTCTGCCTCATGCTTCAATTATCAGATTTAAATATATTTGATTTGCTTTGAAAAAATGCTATCACAATTGTAAAGCTGAGAAGATTGTGTAGAAGAAAATCCTGATTGAAGAAAGAAAGTATTGAGCAATGTATGAAACCAAGAAAATGCTTATGAGCTTGCATAGCTCTTTCAGGGCTTGAAAGCTGTCTAGCAAGCAAGACAGAAGAAATTTTCTTATATCTCTGAGAGAATCCTTCTGGACAAAATGTCCAACTCACACCTGGATAAACACATCTCATGACGGGTGAGCAACTGGTTCATGGATTAGGCACAAAGAGTTACAGTGAAGGGTGACATCAGACTGGCACCATAGTGAGGTTCCACGGGGCTTCATCCTCAGCCCTGTGCTCTTCAACATCCTCAGGACCCAGGACTGGGCTTAGGAAGTTCACAGATGATACAAAACTGGAAGGAGCTGTTCACTCCCTTGAGGGCAGGAAGGTCCTGCAGAGAGATCTCAGCCACTAGAGGGCTGGACAATGGCTGACCCTGTGAAGTTTAACGAGGAAAAGTACTGGATCCAGCACCAGGGACAGAGCAACCCTAAATACAGACTGGGGAATGAGCTGATGGAGAGCAGTGACCCAGAAAGGGACCTGGGGGTCCTGTTCTGTGACAAATCGAACATGAGCCAGCAGTGCCCTGGCAGCCAGGAGGGCCAACCCTGTCCTGGGGTGCATCAGGCACAGCATCACAGCAGGGCAGGGGAGGGGATTGTCCTGCTCTGCTCTGCTCTGCACTGGGGCAGCCTCACCTCCAGGTCTGGGGACAGGTCTGGGTGACACAATGGAAAACAGATTTTGAACAATTGAACTGTTGAAGAGTGTCTGAAGGAGGACAATGAAGGTGGGAAAGGGCCTTCAGGTGAAGTCATATTGAAGAGCAGCTGAGGTCACTTGGTCTGTTCAGCCTGGACAAGAAGAGACTGAGGGGAGAGCTCACTGCAGTTACAACTTCCTTGTGAGGGGAAGGGGAGGGACAGACACTGACATCTAGACTCTTGTGACCCCTGACAGGACCAGAGGGAATGGCCTGAAGTTGTGTCAGGGGAGGTTTAGGTTGAATATCAGGAAAAGGTTCTTCCCCTAGAGGGAGATTGGGCACTGGAACAGGCTCCCTAGGGAAGTGATCACAGCACCAACCTGACAGAGTTCAAAAAGTGTTTGGCAAATACTCTCAGGCGTATGGTGTGATTCATTGGGCTGTCCTGTGCAAAAGCAGGAGCTGACTTAGTGATCCTTGTCAGTCCCTTATAACTCAAAATATTCTATGATTCTGTGATTCTAAGTTCAGTGTTAATGTACAGTTTGTTCACATTCTCAGAATCAGCCATCAGGATGTCTGGTATGGAGTTGGACCCCATGGGAGACAATTGGATTTCCCAAGCTTTCTCAAGTCTTTTTTTGTTCCCTATCATGTAAGACTTGATGAACCACAAAAAAGAATATCCTGAATGAACTCTGTGTGCGTGATGCCTTGGTAAAACAAACAAAAGAAGTCTTTAGTCTTGAACTTGCAGAAAAAGGAATTAAAATTTGAGAGAGATTCTTACTGGCAAATATGTTGATGTGAGAGCTAAAGCTTGCCCTACTTCTGGCATTCGTAAATGAGGTTTCCTAAAGTGTCCTTAAGTGCATTGTACTTTAGACTGTAGCTAAGCTGTCAGGAAATGTGCTGAGTATCATCCACCGTAATTCTGGTTTGTATGGTACTAGCAGCAATTACTGAGCATTGCATGTTGCATTCCCTTTCCATCTTCTTTTTCCCTTTCTTTCCAGAGCTCTTCCTCTGCCTCCTATGTCTGCTGCCAGCAGAGAGACAGTGAAATATCCCTACTGATCACTGTTCCTTGAGGCTCGGAGCACTTGTTTCTTAGTGCTCAGATCTTTCACTCTCCAAGACTAAGCCACAGGAGTAAGTGACTCCAACACCAGGAGCCTGGAGAATTCCTTCTTTTTTCCCCTGGAATTATTTTAAAGATTGATTGATATAATGAGATCAAGGAGGTCAAGGCGGCTCTCTGAGGGCTGAAAAAAACAGAAGGGATGCAATCACTAATGCATTTCTCTGTGATTATCTTCTCTTTTCAAGCATTCCTAATAGTTTGTTGTAGGGCATACTCATCATATGCCTTGATACCCACTTGATTTCTTATACTTGACACAGAGAAAACTAGTCTCAAAAGGGGCTGTTTTGAAACAGTTTGAGACCTGCCAGATCAATTTCTTTTCTATCTGATAATGATCATTATTATCTCATTGCATATTATTTAATTTTCTTTTAAAGAAAAGAGAACCTCGCCTAGAAATGTCTGTGACAGATGATTGTCCTCTGATAAATGTTAATTTTAATGTCCTGCGGTCTTCTTTCTGTATGTAAAATATGTACTTGAACTTGGCATCATGTTTTTTGCTCCTGGGGGAAATCTTATTGATTGTGAGGAAACTAAATCAAGCAAGCCTTGCAGAATCAGATGGAATGCTTCACAAGGTGTGATTCTGAGGGCAGTTTTGGCAGTTCTTACGGTAATCACTGAAACAGAAAATATGCTGGCTCGACTTATGGCATGTTAGTCACTCTGAGTAGGTTTAATTCCTAGAATTTCTGAGGTTTTTTTTTTAATGTGAAATGAAATAAAAGAAAGCTTCTGTTCTGTTGTAGCTTTTCTATTCACTGTGAATAGCTAATAAAGTAAGTGGGCTTCATCTTGTGAATCCCAAGCTTGGAACCTGAAACTGTTTGTATGGCAGCTTGTTTACTATTTGTGATCCAGAGACAAGAATATTTGTCTTAATCACTATTAAGACCAGAAGTTTTACTTTTTTCTTTCTTCCTTATTTTAAAATTTTTAACATTTTAGTGGAACATAAATTGAGATCTAGATAAAAAATTTTATAGGAACAAAATACTGCTTTCAATCCAGATTCAGCTGTGTATTTATTTAATGTGTAAAACAAAATTAATTTATATCCTAAAATTCTATTTTCCTGTACATCAGAAGATTTATAGTCTTTAAAAAAATGATCCATTTAATATGATTCACTGATACTTGTAGTTTAGAATAGCATATGATAGACCAAGCTGAACTGTCTTCTAATAGAGCATCACCGAAATGTAATATAATTTTATCAATTTATCCCAAAAGAACTTCTTGCAGAAAATACTAATTCAGTGTAATTCTCAGGAGACAGTGCATGAGCATTTTATGGGGATTGAGAGCTGGATTTGAAAGATTATGATCAGGGTATAATTGTAGGGATTCTATGCACTGGATAATGCAGTCAATTGCTTACTTCTGGCTTCAATTAACAATCTTCTAGGGACAGTCAAAGCCTCCACTGGTGTGGATCAGTGTAGCTGCACTGAAGTGAGGAGAGAAATACCTTTCAATTACACAAGCTTATTTTCTCACTTGGGGCAAACTACATGATAATGAAACCCACAGGAAATAATAAATGGGGAAAACATATGAATGTCAATAAGGATAAAGAAGTAATAAGGAGACAACCTAATAACATAAGATATCTAAGTGGAAGATGAAATGAGATTCTAGGCTGGAAAATACAAACAAGTCTATCTTGGGGGGAAAAAAATGATGCTGATACTTTACTCCAGCGCAGTAAGAAAAACCTAGGAAGTGGTAATTGTGTGTGATTTGGAGAAAGTGCTCAGACTGGAATTTGACACTCAGTGCTCATTGACTTTCAATAGGATTGGGATACTAGCTCTACTCTCTACAATTCATCATCTGGCAGTAATTTATGGTGGTATATTCAAGTTTATTTTTTTTCCTTCTTTAAAATATGTAGTAGAGTATGGGGATGCAAAACAAAGGATTTTCTTTTAAGAACAGAAAAAATGAGTTCAGGTCTTGCCAAAGAATCTTTATGTATATTATACTATATATATACTGTTTTGTTTTTCTGGAGAAGTCCTCTTATTTTAAAAAACCAACTTACAAAGGAATTAAGGATACCTATACGAGAAGAAGGAAGACACTTTCCAAATGCATGCTTCATGTTTTCTGTCATGGCAGAACAATGGGATAATTTGGGTTAGATGTGCCGCACATTTTTAATTTTAGTTCTTACTGTGTACAGAATAATTGTCCAGTGTAAACTGCAGGAAGCTGTAGTTAAGGACATTATAATCTCAAATGTACATGCTACTAGATGTACGTCAAATAATAGGACTTTGTAAAGGGGAGGACTGGGCAGGCTTATATTATCTTTTCAATGTCAGCTTTTAAAGTAAGTAACCAGATGTAAAGCCTTGGTTTCTTAACTTGAAAAAGGCTTTTACAAAGTAGAGAGACTCTTCTGGTTGCTAAGGTTCCTTTTTTCCAGAAAGTGACTCCAAATGGATGTGACAATGAATTAACAGAGAAACTAACACTGTATGTCTTAAGCAGTTGTAAATCTGAAAAAAATATCTTCTTCTGGTAGTCATCTTGTTTGGCCACCCTGTGTACCTTCAAAAATTTTAGACATAGTATTTTTTCCAGTTTATACCGTGGATTTAATATGGGATTGCAGATATACATTTTTATTTCTCTATGTCTTTGTGTTTTCAACTCTGAAATGAAGATGATACTATGTTCCAAATGATGAATATCTTTCCCCTCTCAATTCTTAAAATTTACTGTCACATTCAAATACTTCTTTTAATTATTTCAAAACAAGCTACTCATGGAACTATTTTATTACAGAAACACATTACCTGTGAAGAGTATAGAAAATGATAAGAAATGCATGGAAGGGGATTAAATAGAGGTCCTCTGTAGCTTGCTGTGGTATTAACACATTATTTTTTCTGTATAATGCAGACAGTTTTTCTGTAATGCTACGAGAAGGCTTTTTATTTGCTAAATGTTTGCATTTCTGACTCTTTCTATATACATATATTTCTCCTGTTACTTTCTGCATGCTGCTGTTCAAGATTTCCTTACATGGTTTATAAAAGAAACCATGAATCCCTTACTCACTTTTAAGCTTTTATATCAATAGCTTCCTAATTTCTTACACCTAAACTCTTAACTGCCTTCTTTCCAAGCCACCCTCATTGCCATCTGTCTCTGTTCATGTGCCTGCCTTTTATGGTTATAACTGTCCCAATGTTCTGCAAATAGCTTTCAAATGTTTGCCCTAAGTAATTTACTCCACTTTCCAGCAGAAAGCAATTTTTAGCTCCTCCCGACCAGCCAACCGACACCAGGCTCTCAGTCAGAAACTCCACATCCTTCACTCTTTGTTCTGTAACAAATACCTGGTGGAAATCTACAGGAGGAACTGTCTGGACCCTGGCCAGTAAGGATAGGAGAGGTCAGATTTTAGAGAAAGTGGGATTGAATGATTGCCTTTTCTGAGTTTGTATGTGCTGAGGTCAATCTAAAGTAGGAGGATAGATGCAGGTTTGTTCTTTATTCAGGTGTCAACATTTGAAGTCTGTTTCACTAGCTTCAAAGTAGGATGAAAGATCTGCAAAGAGAAGAGCTTACCCTGAAGATGAGTCAGGTCAAGATGCAAGATGAAAGGTTCTTACTTGATGTTGGACATGACCTCTTAGACTGATTAACCCTGTATACTGTTCCAAGCATCCAGAAATACGTGGGAGGAGTGGGAGGATGGTTCTAGTGTGGAGCACCAAGGGTTGTCATGGAGCTGTTAGTCTTGCCATGCAACAAAAATGGCTTAAAAAGACACAGAAAGCAAAATTGTCATAGGGCTCCTTATTTGTATTATTTTCCCTGAAAGTGAATATACTTTTGAAGAAAAAATCAGAATATTTCACCTCTCAGCTGTTCAGAGCCTTGATAGACTCCATCTGAGCAACAAGAAATCTAGACTCACACCTTAGTTCAGATATTTTTCAGCAGAAATGTTATTCAGCTTCTTCTTTGCTCAGCTGTTACCTGGAAAGTTCTTGGGTTTGGATTGGACGCACTAGTTGAATCAGAGCTGGTACTGGGACAAAGCCCAGAGCTTTGGTGTTATCCTGGGTTAGACCAGGCTAGGTATATGAAAGTTAATGGAAAAACCAATGCACTGGGGACAGTAATCTCAGCAATCATTATCATCCATCACGTAAAAGCTGTGAGAGGATATGTGGCAACATGAACTTGCACTGATTTTGGTGCCATCTCAGAGGTTTAACATTCAGGTACAACCTGAATTTATTAACTCTTTACAGATAAATCTTTCCTTGTCCAGGTGATTTTCTCCTTCTTGGACCTTGCATTGAAGTTTTGTCTCCAGTTCATGACAGACTCTCTTGATACAGAGCTTTTTATATAATTACCTCTGAAGGATACAATTTAAGAGAAAAAACTTCTGTAATGTATTTCCTCACATACTGCTCTGCATTTTAAGCAATGCTTAAAAAGCCCAGTATTCTAATCCTGTAAAAAATTAAACTTAGAATATATGGAGTGTAATGCTGGGTGGTGCATTGGGGCATACTTGGGGGAGTGTGAATATCTTTTTTCTTTAAACTAAATGATTTTGCTGAAGAACATTCAAGCCACACCGCATAAACTGAGTCTTTAAGCTGCATCACAATGTTGTAAATCATGTTTTGCCTCTGTGTGGTTTTTGCCTTTTTTGGGCTATAAAATTGTCTTAAATAAATGAAATCAACTACTGTTCATTGAATGCTGCTATTGCTCCATGTTAAAATATCTGGACAATGTTTGGAGCTCTAGCAGCACAGATAGTGTTTACACTGCAATCCAGGTACTTGGGGGTTTTTTTGATAGTCTGGAGGATGTCCTTTGCTTTTTGTTTGAGTATAGCAACTGTTGGTAATGGAAAAATATCAGAGATCAAAAAGCTCTGGACATTTGAGTGATTTTTTGGTTTAAAATGGAGAAGAATAGTGCTGACTGGTTTGAGAGAGTAAAAAAGGAGTGCTTTAGTCCCTGTGTCTGTCAGCTACAGAGCTGTTTTTCAACTACCTCACATTTATTTAGCCAACTGCGCTTCTGTTTTAAATCTGCTTATCTGCACAGTGTTTCAACAAAAAATGAGGCCTGTGCTTCTCCTTATAAGCTTGATGTGACAAGGATGTTTCTTAATGTATCAGTATAGATATGAAGCCATTGCTGATGATTGATTGTTTTCAATAATCTCATAAAATTTTGCGACACTGTGGTGCGTGGGTAGGTAATATCATATTAACATGGTCTTTATCTCTTTGTTGCAGATGTTTTCTTAAATTCCATGAAACCTGTTCATGATCCTTGTTGTGTACATCCAGAAAACCATATAATTGTGTCTGCTACCTCAATACCCCTAGATATAATGAGTGATCTAACCACCTCTATATCTGGTATGAGCTGACTTCAACATGAGATCCTTGGTTTTTTTAGATATTTTCTTTTCTGTCCTACTCTGATACTACAAATATCAGGGCACATGCTTTTAAATGTGCCCCCTACTTCTAGTGGTAGGGGAAGAAAATGGATGCTGTTAAAAGTATATATGTAACCAGCACATCTGTAATTCAGTATAATAGTTATATGCTGAATGAATATGTCTCCTGCAGCTAGAGGAGCTTTGGCATTCACAATTGATATAAAATTACATATTCATGAGGCAAATAAACTAGTTAGGTGCCTGTATGGATTAAGCTTTTAGGGAGAAATGTCATTTCACCCACAAACTTCTTCATCCATCTCCTCAGAACAATTGAAGGTTTTTCAATGCAGATGTGTCCCTGGAGTGAGTAGGAGCACTTTTGAGGAAAATCCTATAAAAAGGGTAAATTTTTAAAGATTAGGGAATGAATTGAATTCTCCTTGGTCTTTTGCTCCCACATACTTTATACAAGTTCAGCCAAGTTTCCCACTGCAAAAGAATATTTTCTCTGGCAATTTCTGGGTTTAGTCCCATATTTATTCACTATGTACTCAGCCTTTCTACAGCATATAATTCTGTTGATATAAACAGAATTAGTCACATTAAATATGTGCTCAAACATTTCTAGGCAGTAGCTCTAAGGCTATACATAGGAATTTGTCTTATCTAACTACTCATTTTCGATGAAATTATTTTCTATTTATTAAAGAAATCAAGAGCTCTTAAGCATCTGTAGAGACTTGCAAATTTTCTTCTGAATACCTTTGGTTAGAAAAAGAAAAATTACTAACTGTCTTGGAAATAACTAAAATATAGTCAGTATGTTCTTATTTTTAAGGTTAAAAAAATGATTCATAATAGTCACCAGTATTCCTCAAAGATAAGAAATGAGCAGTTTCATGTCCTCAGTCCAAGATCTCTGGAGCCTACAGACATCTCCTCACCTCCAGGTTGCATACTCTAAAAGTTGTCTTCTCCACATTTATACCTTCACATATCTCTTGTTTCAGTGCTCTGTTGCTTTGTGCTGAATATAATAACTTCATATCCAGAGAACATTCTGAGAGGTGCAATGCCTACCAGCACCCACCTCTCTTCAGGTTTCAATAAATATTCCTTTCAAAAACTGCTGTAGCTTCTCTGTGAGGAGTGAATCAAAGTCTCCTCCCTCAATTTAACTACAAGTACATTAAAAGGAACACATTGAAAAAATGTAAACAGGCTGAGCCTGTTTCAGAATGTGTTTTCACATTTCAAGTTCTTGCAAGTGGAAATGAATCTTTGAATAGAAGTTCATCTGCTAATTTGCCATCTCTGCGAAAATGTGGCATTATAATTAGTGAAGTATTAGCATTGCTTTTGCTTAAAATCTTTGTTGCTGGGTTTGTTTTGTTTTACAAAACAAATTTTTGTTTTACAGATACAAATCTCTTGTATTTTTCTTTCTTCTTGATTTGTGAAACCTATATTTCATACTGCTAAATATTAACTTCTTTTGATGTGGAGAACCCTTTTCACTGCAGGGATGTTCCTGTGACAATAGAAATGAGACATAATTTCCAGAACTTCTTAACAATGATTCAAACATTTTTCTTATTCATAAATAACTACAGGATTCTTGGAACTTTCTTAACAGAAGCAATAGTGGATGTGAAAGAATAATTGAGATTTTTTTCAGTAATATATCCCCCTCTGATAAGCAAAATTAAATGTCTCTAGGCCAAATGAAAAAAAAAACCCAAGTCTTAATTTCTGAAATAAATTTTTTAAGATTACTCTCAAAGCATAAGGAGACATGACTGATGTAGAAGTAAATCCCTTGGGATGTGTTTTGCTTCTGATTGTGACAGGTATCTGGTTAAGCAGTCCTCCATGTGTCCTCCTATAGGAGTCTCTTGACCTCTTTCCTTAGCATGGTAGTCCATTGTCGCTCATGGACTGTCTTCAACTTGTCTCATCAGTGCTATGGGTTAGTGTTAGTGACTTGTGTAGCAAGTGTGTGGATATTTTTGAGGCACTTCTTTCACTTAGCCATAACCTACTTTTTATCAGGTTGTGGTTTGTATTAAAATACAAAGCCCATTCTTAATGATTTTAGTTATTTCCATAATACTCGGAGTGCCAGATGCTTATTGATCTTGCTTTTCAGTGAAATTTATATACAATAAATTATCTGCACACAAACAGGCAGATAATATATGATCTTAAAAAGTGGCTTCTACCACATGCATACTTGCTTGTTTTCTTGTTGATTTTAATAGGAATCTGTGGCTGGAAAACCATCAGAGCTGTATTAAAGAATAATTTAATATTTTTTCCTTTTTTATAATCTTGGTTAACTCTACAGAGAAACATGATTGCTGTGCTCATTATACACTAAGTTAGAGATCTTGTGAAAAGTTTTAAAAAATTCTAAGGGTGCACTCCAAATCTAAACAAATTCACTGAATACATTCCAATTTGCCTCAGTGGAAGCTGGCCAGGGCATTCACAGAAAGTTGTGTTTCTCTGAGCACTTGAATAAAAATAAAGGTGTCAAGAAGTTCAAATTAACAAAACCTAGAGCTGCAATTCTTAAAACAGTATGGTAAGATCAATGATCACTACACTGAAACTGTAAGACACTGAAGATGAAAGAGGCATTTTAATGGATGATGAATTTGTCTTACAACAGCCTTTGCATAGCTTAAGCATAATTTATGTTAAAATCACTCTTGATTTTAGTCAGAAAGATAAATGCCTGTCTCAAAATTCTAAGAGTAACCATCCAGAAAGAGGTTCTCAAATGTCTATGGACAGGTAATGAAATAAGGAACCTAATTTTATGTCAGCACTGTAAAGTGAAATAAAATCCCAAAGTAAACCCCTTTGCTTCTTAAAAATTTTTTAAACTAAAATAGAGCAGTGGCTCAGGGCTTTCACTTGCTATAGTGTATGTGCAGACACAGGTGTTTAGGTTTTTTTGAATTTTTTAAAAATTCTTTTTGGTTGTTTAAAAAAATTATTAGTTTTGACCTTTGTTTCTATTCTATCCTGATGTTCAAAGAATCTATTTTGTGTGATTCATGGGTGAGTGAGGCTAGTGCATAGATCCCGATACACTCATCTATACTTGGGCCAAGGTTCTAGTTTTGTAGGTAAGCATTTATATTCAAGGATTCTTAGCTGCTTTCAGACCTGACATAAGTAATCTATAATATAATAAGTATATATAAGTTCTATAATAAGTAAATATACAAAGTTCTGGCATAGATTGCCTTCAGGAGAAGGGTCAGTGAGGAGCAGAAGATTGAATATAGCTTAATGTCAGTCTCAGCTGGAATAATTAGTGTTCTTCAGCATCTGCAGCTCTGTATTTGCCCAGGATATTTTTGGTTAAATGCTGAGGGACTTTTCATACTGCTCAGCTCGATCAGAAGTTGAAATGAAAAAGCAATATTATGAGAATTTGTAATGCACTGTGAAGACTTTATGTCTCCTGTATCAGCATGAATAAGTGACTTCATAATCTGTTTTACCCTTTGGCAATTGACAAACACTGTGTTGATACAGATGGCAGGACTGTACTGCTTGTGTGATCTAAATATGTTTGTTCATACAGACCCTGGGACTGTTGGTTTTCTGTTCCTTGTTTGCATCAGTCTTGTCCTTTTAGAACCTAAGAAAACCAAGATACAAACTCAAATAAAGCCTTGTCTTTTGAGTTAATTGAGACAATTCACATATACATTGATGCCTAGTGAAAGTTTTCATATCTGTCAACTTGTCACATGAAAATAGTCTGTCTTGCCTACCAAACTTACTGCAAATGTACAGCAGACTTGCTATTTTACAGATCAGTCCAATGACACACAACCAAAGTGGTTTGTGATGTTTTATACACCCCAAATTCCCATGAAACTTGAATTCAAGGCAGCTTGATCAGTAGCAAGACTTTGTGGACAATGGTTATAAACAGGTTGATTGCATACAAAAGGGAGAGATCTGGGGAAAAAAGAGTTTTTTTCTACGTCATTTCTTGTGCTGTGAAATGCATTTTTTCCATCAAATGTAACAAAATGAATTTGGTCCTGTGAAGAGAGGGTGAAAAAGCGAGAGAATATTAGCTAGTCTATAATTGTAACTAGCCCTCAGTATGTTACTGGGGAAAGAACATCTTTTGAGAAAAACATAGTTTGGGATCTTGCTCATGAATACAGAAGCAGATAACAGGATGTTAAAGTGGATCCAACCAGTTTTACCAAGTGAGAATCTGAAATGCAAATTCAATGGCATCAATGCTTTTGGAATTGCTGTGTTAGGTATTACCTGAGGTCAATTACTTGAAAGAGATTCCTGTAGGAAAGCTTTGCATTTTTGTGAAGTTTGCTTTGCCTCAGTAGCTTACTGTGACTGTAAATTTGATATTCCAATGATACTGCTTTGAAATAATTTCTTATTGGTTCTGTGTTTTAACTAAAATGAATGTAGTTTCTTGTCCTGAGACTGAAACATCACTGAAATGTAGTCTTGATATGATCTGAAAATTCTCCCTGTGTGTAAGTATTCATAGTCTTTATTTTGGTCACCTGTGGGATTAAGACAAAACCTTCACTTATTACTAAAATATGGACATGACCTGTAATTTTTGCAAAGTCATACTTTGATGTGATGTGTGCTATTCATTTATAGCCTACAAAATAAGTTTAATTCATGAGACAACAAAAGCCGTTCCACAGAATTCACTAGGTTAGAAATGACTTTCGAGATCATTGAGTCCAACATATGACTGAACACCGCCTCATCAACCAGACCTCAGCACTAAGAGTCATGTAAAATCTTTCCTTAAAGGCCTGCAGGGACAGTGACTCCACCACCTCCCTGGGAAGCCTATTCCAATGCCCAAAATCACCCTTTCCGTGAAGAATTTGTTCCTAATGTCCAGCCTAAACCTCCCCTTGTACAGCTTTAGACTTGGTCCTCTTCTGTCACTGGTTGCCTGGGAGAAGAGACCGACCCCCACCTGGCTATGCCCTCCTTTCAGGGAGTTGTACAGTGATAATGTCCCCCTGAGCCTCCTCTTCTCCAGGCTAAACAACCCCAGCTCCTTCAGCTGCTCCTCACAGGACCTGCATCCCAGACCGTTCACCATCCCTGTTGCCCTGCTCTGGACATGCTGGAGATCTCAATGTCTTTCCTAAACTGAGGGGCCCAGAACTGGACAAAGTGTGGCAGTGTCAAATACAAGCAGGAGAGAACACTTCCCTGATAATGATTACATTCCTTATACAGGCCAGGATGCCCTGGCCTTCTTGGCCATGTGGGCACACTGCTGGCTCATGTTTAGCTGCCTTCAGTGGGTACCCTCAGGTCTCTTTCTGCCTGGCCATGGTCCATCCACTCTGTCCTCAGCCTGTAGTGCTGCAGAGGGTTATTGTGGTCAAGGTGCAGGACTCAGCACTTGATTTTGTTGAACTTCACATCATTGGATTTGGCCCAACTTGGGGACTATTTTTCTTGTCTCCTCTAAATAAGTATTCTGCTAGGGTACTTCAGATGCAATTTGCTTTGATAGACCATGTCTTTTGTTTGTTTATGTAAAAATGCCGAAATGCATGTGATATCATAACACATCCCTTTTTGAAGTAGAATCAAAAGATAGGATATAAATGGTATTGGCAGTTTCAGAACAGTATGTTTTTAACAGTGGCATGTGAACCAAGACACAAAATTTCTCAAAGTTTTATTTCAATCACTGGAATTTTTCTGAGTTCTGAGATCAATCCATATTTCTATACTTCATATTGTTTGTTGTCAAAACAATTAACATTCAAGACTGTCTTGTAAAATCCATATATGCCATGTATCTGGTCTTTACTTTATAAATCTCTCAATATCCTTAAGAGGAAATAGTCTCACTAATATGTATTAAGAAGATTTTACAAGGCTTTCTAGTTGCAGTAGCTCTTTCTCTATAGGCAGCATCTGGAATTTTGTTACTTTTGAAGGAAAAAAGCATGATTGTACAGTATACAAAGCTCCAGAATTTTGTAGCAATTGAGTTTTTTGAGTTCATTGGTTTCTCTATTACAGCAGGAGTTAGGAATACTTCGTGCTGTGTCGGAATCTGGATTATCTCAGCCATAAAAAACAATAGTACTGTCTAGCAATTGTGACTTGCAGTGGTTACTTTCTCAGAATTACAAATACTCCATTGTGCTTTCTTCACATAACTGTTTGATAGTTAAACTCATGAATAATGAAAAGCACATGAAAATTAAAGTCCTGCTAATCTGTACAAAGTAAACAAATTTCAACCACCCCCAACATTTTATGTAACATAAAATGAGATTCAGTTACATCTCCTAAGTTATTTTTCTGAAAAAAATGAAAATGTTTCATCAAGCGTACTGCAAATTTGACCTTTATTTCAGACTCATTAAAAGGTTTGCTACACTTCCATCTGTTTAGATAGTTTAGCATTGCAGCCAAGTGTCTAACAGTCATAGGCTTTGGATGACATCAAGAGTTGTGTACAGATCAGGTGAAACATCATCTCTTCAACTGAGATTTGTATTGAATGGAGTTGCTAACTAAACCATGGCTCAGGTTGTGGGAATATGGGTGTGTGGTGGTGAGACAGTATAGGAAAGAGAGTGATGGCTCAGCTGCCCATGAGGAGACCAGGTAATTGCACTAAATGCAATAGATTAACTCTAGAGTAGGGCTCACTCAGAGCCTTTCTTGGAAAAGTGCTTGGAGTAACTTGAATAAATGCAGACAACCCAAAATATCTACATATAGTGAACTTTTTGGAGATCTCAGGAAATGAATAATGATGGGTCAGATTTTCCTTTTTAGATAACACTGATCAATTTGGCACTAAGTCATAGTGTAAAATTGAAATGAAGACCAATACTGAATAGAAATCAAGTGCGCTTTTTAATATAAAACTCCATTAAAAATTAAAATGCAAAAATAATCTAGAAGAAGGTAAATGAAGAACAACTGTTTTTCTTACAAACTAGTGGAAATAAAGATAGTTCTTTATGGGTAAATGTTCCTAGAATTAAATATTTACTCTCAGGTGGCATCAGAATTGGAAGGAAATAATTAAAACATGCAGATATAACCTGCATATTTCATCAGAGTAGTGAATCCAGACACTGTTGGGCTAAATCTCTCATAAACAATAGAAGGATTTTTAATAGTATAATTAGCTGATTTATCAATAATTGAGTAATTGCTTAGTTACAAAAGGCAATGCACCGTTTGAATTTCCTTGTAAGGGATCACTATAAATTACTTGCAGTAGCTGGGAAAGCAGTAAAAGAAACTCATAAAAAGGAGATAGGCTTGGAAGTGTATGAGATAATAAAGTTTAATTGACTGTATTCCATTAAGATTAAGAAATTCCATGTAAAAGCACAAAACAGTAAGCTTTTGAGGTCCTAACTATAATTCTATTTACCTTGTAGACTATCTCTGCAGGCACATTCTAGGCTGCCTATCAGAAGAATACCAACTTGCAAAGCTCAACTCTTTCTAAAAACACCAAGAGTGCTGTAAGGTTTTTGTGCCCAAGTTCTTTTTCTCAGTTCATTTTCCTGTAATTGTTCTGCTCTTTTGCTGACTTCCATCCCTTTTTCCTCTAACTCAGATGCCTAAAGCATTCTAATTCTGGTATTCTGTTAAATGTGTAAAAGTGTCTTGATGTCATTGGGCTTTTGGTGACATTGTTTGGGTTATAGCTGATAAGAAAGTCAGTTTTGTAATATTTAAACCTCTGATTTTTAAAAATTTTAAATTAGAGGGAAAAATTTAATAAATATTATTTAAATAACATTAAGTCCAAAATTAATAAATACTATTACCATGATTTTAAAATAAATTTGATTTTACTAATAAAGCTAAAAAGCTGTTTTACAACAGGGAGAGAGAATTGCAGAATTTGAACAAATTGACTTACACCATGTCACAGTAGAAGAGTTTGTTTAATGAAATTACTGTTGTGCTGAATATTCACTGAATTTTTCCTGAAGAATACATGAACAGAGGGGCTGAATAATTTCTCAGAGATGTATTTGACATCTATATATAATGCCTTACTGTACTATTGCCTAGCAGAGCAGCTCCTGTGATTAGCAGAAAAGAGTGGGATTAGAGAGGAGAAAGCCGTAAGTTATACAAAGTTATTCTGTGTGTTTGTTCCAAACGTTCCTAATATTTTAACTCTTGAAGGTTATATTGACCAAAATTATACCTGGCAATGAAATAATTCCTTTGAATTTTGTCTGAGACTGCTCTTTTT
>VYXF01005955.1:50747-63252 GCA_013397295.1 Polioptila caerulea | reverse complement strand
TTTTTTTTTTTTAAATAAATACAAATGCCTGTAACTAATACTGGAGAAGAGTTCAGAACAATTCTGTTGTGACAATCCTTTGCAATGATGCCAAGGACTGTCACTTCTTTCTTTTGCATGGGCAAATTAATCGAGCACTGCATTGGTGAGCTTAAACATAAATAAATTCAATGGCTCCTTCATTTTCTACTTGGATGGCTAAGTGTAGCCATCAGCTAGAGCGCTATTTCTGTCTATCTCTCTTTTCCTTGCAAGCAGACCAGTGAGTAAATTTAATTAAGTTAACATATATGTTTTTCATTTAGAAAGCATAAAGCAATCCCCATTTTTGTGTCTGGTTGTGCAGCTAATGACTGCTAGACAGTCTTAAATCATTCTTGACATCCTTTACAGGCAAGTACTTAAAAGTATATATGAAGCTAAACTGTTTCATATCCTACCAAAGTAGAAGAAACTTACACATCTTTGGATTGGTTTTCATGTCTAAATTTCAACAAGCATCTGATTTATAGACATGAATTATACGCTAGTATTAGACAATGTGTATGTGTGAGAAATTATCTCCTTGATAGGCATTTTCTCATCATCACATGCAATGGTGCTTTCTGCTCTTAACTGTGGACAGCAGATGATGATCAGTTCTTGACTGCTGCTGAAAGAGTTTAATTTCTTTCCTGATGCCCTACAAATCCCACTGTAGAAGCATAAATACAGTGACAGCAGATATTACATGTGCTGTGAACAACTATTGGACAGTTTTAATTTAATAAGGGTTAAGTTATTGGGCGATGATGAGGATTAAAGACTATTTTCAGGATGCCCTTTTAATAGTGACAAAACAGAATTGTACTGCTCACTCACGCCTAAATGCTTCTGCTACTAGGAAGGCACCTACCACAGACATCTCTACCTCAGTATCACCTGCTACAAGACAGCTGACTCAAAAATCTTTATGTGAAATATTACTATATTTTATTGAAATATGAGTTTGTGTGTGTGTTTGTATCCAGACAAGCAAAAAAAGAATTTGTGCTTCTTATCAGATGAAGTGCATAAATGAGTTTCTGAAGCATTCTTAAGTCTGGTATTGGTTGCTCTGTATGCTAAAGTAGCACAAAATAAATACAGGGAAATCCCTGAGGTAAGATCTTGACTGTCTTCCTTATTTAAGAAATAATACAAAATAAATAGGTAAATATAGAATCTATTTTCTGCCAGGAGTCATCATTTTCTAATTTATTCCCAATTCAGGTTTGAGTAAAAAAAACCCAAAAACCCCTATTGAGCATGATTTCTATTAATGCCAACTCTGAGGTTCTTCCAGTCCTATTACTTCTGTATGAATCTCACAACACCGAAAGAATTTGAATAAATACTTTTATTTCCTTTAGCCATCACTCTTGATTTCTATGTGTAAGCCTCCCAGTTTTTTTTAACAACCAACAAAGTCAATGTATTTCACCTCAGCTCTCTATTAATGACAAGTAAACAATATCTGGGATCTCTCTGCATTCTTTTTTTATTATTCAAACCTCAGTTGGGCTTCCTGATATTGGGGGAAAACTTGAGAAGGAATTTAAATTTTATCTTTTTCACCTTGTTTTATATTACTGTTTTCTAATTTTCCTTTAAACAGTTAAAAAAAAGTAAAATGTTAATGAATACCTATTCCATAGCCTGAATTATTTAAAAAATATTTTAGTATAATGTATCTTATGTGTCAAAATAATATAGTCCTGATTGCAATCCACATACTAAAGTGAGTTTTTCTGTAGGCAAAGATAATGAAAGGAATTATGTTAATATTAATTACTGCTTGATGTTGAGAGGCTTACTGTATTATTGGAAACATTTGGCACTTTCTCTGGAACTGTTTTTTTTAAGTATAATAATGGAATCCTCTACATATTCACACTCCTTCCACCCCAGCCATGGATACTCTAAGCAAAATTGCAGGCAGAAAACTATAAGGCATTGAAATAATATGAAATTTTCTCTATTTTTTCATGAAACTAGTGTGCAGTATTATTGTGTAACATCAGTCTTATTAATACAATTGCTTTCACTCGCAATGAGATTTTTTGGCTGCAACTAAATTTTTCCTTTTCTGGAGTCTTCATTCCTTAGGGTCCAATACTTACTCCAGAAGCAGCTGAATTGGTAAACTGCTGTATGATAAATAACACTCAATTTTAGGCATCCTCCAATAAAGTAACAAACCAAATGAGAGACTCCAGGAAATAAGAATTGTTTTCAGAAGTACAGTAAATATGACCTAGAAAGAGAATCTGAATATTTTGCTTTGCATCTAAAGAACTGTGGAAACACAGATATTTGACAGACAAAAAAATTGCCTCAAGTAGAAAAAAAAGGATCTGTCTTCTATGTGCAGGACAAAGTAGAACTTCTCAGCTACAGAAAAAAGAGACAACTTTAAATTATGCATTAATAGCTTTCCTAATGGCTGATAATAAAGCACTCAAATACATTGTCTGAGGATGATGTGAAGTTTCTCTAACTGTAACTTGGAAAAAAAATCAGTCAGGAATCAAATCAATATTGCTGAGTTTGCCTTATACAAAGAGGTAGGCTAGATCTTTAAATTATGCCTTCAATCTTGTCATTCTGTGGCAGTAAATATCACAAAGGAGGATCATGTTTTTAATAAGGAAAAGTATATTCCCCATGCAGTGGCAGTTTATGTGATTATGGAGAAAAACATGTTTTCCCAACAAAATTAATTATTTTTTGAAAAGAGTGGTGTAGGGTGAAGTGCTGCAATTTAGAAAGACAGAGTTATTTATTTTGGGATTAAAGTTTAAGTCCTGCTTTTTCATCTAAATGGTGGTAATTTGTGATCACAAAACAGCAAATGATAAAACCATCTAAAATATGTTATTGTTTCAAATTGTATAAGCAGTCTTAATAAATTGCAGTGTTAATATTGCAGTGTTACTTACCTGCTATGAGCACTAAAAAGCTTTGAAGTGTTGGTAATGTGATGTTCTGAAATTCTTTCTTTTGGGACTCCTTTTCTGACTTTTATCATGAAAGAAGAAAATTCTTATGGAGCTATCCCATTGATAGTTTGCATTTCATAAGTAAAGTACTGAAGAGTACACTGTTTATCGTTAGCAGAAATTGTAGACTTTTTCTTAAATTTTTAAAAATGCCACAACCTCCCCACCACCAAAAAAAAACCAAACAAACAAAAAAACCCCAAAGATAAGTTAGAATCTCCACAGTGTTTAGAATATGATCAGTTTATCATTTACCCTAAACTAGAATAAAATAGATTAGATTAGAATAGTTTGCTCTGGTGCCTACTTCAGGACAAACAGCTATTCTCATTAAATTCTCTTTAATTCAGTGAAACCTTAATTTTATGTTAGATACAGCACTTGACAAGAATGCTTCCATAGGACATTGTCTATAAACACTGCTTCATTAACATGAAGTGTCAGAATATTCAGTCAGAATATTCTGTCAAGAAGCAATAGCGTCTTGGAGTGACCTTCATGTTGTACTAGAAATCACATTTGCTTTGATATAATCGATTTCTCTTGTCCTGCACTTCAGTTTCACCATGGATAATTAGACACACAGAACCACTATTTAAATAACTTCTTTAATTTATATGCCGTGCTTGCTTATTATTTGCTTGGTAACATTACTATTAGAGAGTTAACTTTCTCTAGCAATTTGATTTTTTTAGACTTGAGATGTTAGATTATTATAATTAATGTCCAATCATACATAAAGCAAAAACATCAAGTAGAATGGGATTGAATCATGAGTCAAGTTATGAAATAAGGTTAATGTTTCTGAAGTAAAAAACAAGATCTGTGGGTTCTCTTCTACTAAAGCAGTAATAATGTGGGAGACAGAAATAATTTTATAAATCAAAGGCCAGAGATTATCTGACTGAGAGAAGTGCTTATGAATGGGTAAAACTGTGGCTACTCAGGGCATTAGTGACCTCAGGCACATGCAAATTGCCTTGAACAAATGTTCTACTTGATACATGGGCTGCAACTTGATATCTGAAGCCAAAATATTATATCAAATTTTCTCGTTGGGAGCAATAAAACATTTTCTGTCAAAAGGCAAAAACTAGACAGTTTCAAACAGCAAAGGCAGTTGACATCTGCTCAGACTTTGTCAGTCTCCTTTCTACAGAAAATCAGAGCTATTTTTCACTGTGTAAGATTGTTTTTTTTCCTTGGAAACTAAGCAGTTATTCCTTCCATTAGTGAGACTTATCATAAAAGTTTTCCACCAAGCTTTCTCTATCCAACTTTTTGCACTGCAGTTCTATTTATTACTGGAGCAAAAATAGTTATAATAACTTTTCTATAAGGTTTCTGATAATTTCTTCTGCAGTTCTGCTGATAGCAAAAATGTGAACAAACTTTGAAAAAAATCCCCACCCCAGGATGTTTTTCTAATCTCCCATTTTCATTCCTAGTACTTCAATCTGCTCTAAGCAGTTGTCTTCTACAATATCAAATGTAACAATCATAGTTGTAACCTGCTAGGTTAAATACAGTAGGCTAAAAATGAAGTATTTGTTGTTTAATGCTCAAGAAATTAGCTAAATTTTTATTTTTAAAGAAAGTTTTTTTTTTCCTTAATATGATTACTACTGTTCAGTTTTCATATGTACATGACCTGTGGACATTTTACAAAAATTGTAACTTCATGTGGCACAGACAAGTGAAAAGGGTGTATTTGTTAAGATTAATGTAGATCAGATGAGGCCAGATGCTGCTTAGAGAACACAGAGTTATTGTGAGTCTTTGAAATTCTCATTGACTGGATTTGGAAAAAAACCCAGCATTTGTTTTTTACAACAGGAGCAGCTGGATGCTTGAAAATCTGGTCTTTCATTTGTAGGCTTTAGGCCTTTTTCTAAACAGAGAATTTACACTGGCTTTGTTAAAGTAACCTCAGGGCTTATCTACATGGGTATGTTTGCAAGACATAAGCTAGGATATGAATTTTTAAGCATCACAGCTGGTTTCCATGGAGGGGATACTTTGGGATGTAAGTGCCTTGCTGTAGTTAAGGTTCATCTACCAGCAGAACCGGTTCTCTGTGCTTTGTGCAGCTACACAGCCAAGTACTCCTCAGAAGTTCCTATTCTTAGAGGTTACTAATTAATTAATTAATTTCTCAGCTATTGAAATTGTTATGTCTCCTTACGAACTTTCTTTTGTTATTGCCTAGAATATTTTAGGTGCAACTACCTTGCCATGACAGGATTATACCAAGTTGGTTTTGACTTCTGAGGCAGCTTGTGTGCTTCTGCATTTATGTATTGTGTTAAAAAAAATGGAGATTTAAGACTTATTTCTGCCAAATGTGATAAAGATCTTACTAACTTGAATCTGAAACTCTTTTAAATTTGATTTTTTTGAATATATCTACTTGCTTTGTAGTAGCAAGTACCCCTGAATTGAAGAAAGTATCACAGAGCACACTCATTATGTATTTCCAGTTCCTTAAAAACTGTGACCTTCACAATTGTCAATAAACTACAAAGCTACTTTAGGTGGGACATAGTTTTTTTGGCACGTTTTTTTTTTTTTAATATGAAAGCAGATGTCAGCTTCCTGTATTTTCACTCTTGATTTGCTAATTGGTGAGAGATGAAGGTGTAGTATGTAATTTATGGAAATCACATCAGTATGTTAACTATTTGTTTTTGTTATTCCCCTCATCTCTTTAATCTAGAAACAAGCAACCTCCCTCAATATTTCTCTCCTGATTCAGTGGGTAGGCTTGCAAAACATATCAAATACAAAACTTGCTCCATAATAATCATATTTATTTTGTGCCATAGGGAGAAGCCTTATTTTTTTTAGTTTTACAACTTATATAAGTTTTTTCAGCTCCATGAGTGAACTTTTATCTACAGTTCTGCAGATGCACAGTTTTTGGGTAATGTAAGGGAGAAGACAGAACTTCTCCACCTGGTGTTAGGTCACTGGGACTGGGCAGTGATGAAGGGCAGTACATGCTTCTGTGGCAGCATGACGACAACTCCAGCTTAAAAAAAAAAGCATCAGACTTGGTTGATATAAAGCTCCTCCTTTTTCTTTATTGCATTTACTTTATTTGCCATCATACCTTCAAAGGATGGAAAGAAACTAAATGATTATACAAATATTTTTTTCTGAAAGCTCACCTGAACAGGTGCCTGATGAAGAAAATTCCAATTTATCTTTCTCCGTGTTGAATGCATTATAACGGCTAATTCAAAGACTGATTCCCCCTGGTAGCTACAAGCCATTTGAATTAGTTACTGCTAAATGACATCTGTTTTACAGTTACTCTAAAAAATGGCAAACTGAAAAGATATGCCCAAAGGATCTTTTGTGCTATTATGCACGGGGCAGGTTTTCTTGGCTGTTTTGGTAACTGAGTACAATTAAGGCACTTTTGGTTGAGACATATGCAAAAGTTTGAATGTTAAAGACTACCACACTTTGAGTTAGGGAAGATTAGCCTGAAAAACCACAACAACCCCTACCCGTGTTGTGCCATGATGAAAGGTGGTTTTTGCAGTCTAATCTTGTAATTCAGGAAATATTTTCTGACAATTCAGATATTTGAGCAATCAAAGAATTCACTATTTCCGTTATTCAGTCCCTCAGTACAGTGACATTTCTCCCCTTTCATTCCCAGAACTTAATTTTCTTTTCATTTCCAGAATTTCATCCTTGTTCTTTTCCACAAACACACGAACAGTCAGCTCCTTTTGCTGTTTCATCTACCAAGCCGTAAGTATGCTTTCAGAGCTTAGCAAATAGTACACTTGTGCTGCTGCTTTTACTCTGCTGCATTTTCAGTTTTTATGACTGTGAATGTGCTGGGCACAGTAATGACAGCCTGGAGAGCTCCAGTCATTTATTGCAAGGCTGCTTCTTTTCAAGGCTTGTGAACACCCACAGAGACTCCTCCGTCTGCAGAAACAAGAGGCTGATCACACGTCTGTGAACCACACAGGTGCCAGCAAGCTCTGCTAGTGCTGGGCAACTGCTGAGGTAGATTTCTGCCAAGAAACAGTGAGACTTCATTTTTTTTGTCACAGAGAGCTTTGATTGACTTGCTATCACCAGTTATCATTTTGGAATACATTTGGAACAGTGCTTGATGCGCAAAAGATTATAATGACTCTCTGGACAACTAAGCTTGAGCAATTCATCCCACCTTATTCACTTTAAAAATGCATTCCAAGTCACCAGATAGCACATATCTAATTTTGCAAGCAAACCCAAAGGTTTAATCAAATCTGGGCTATTCAGCAGCAACAGAAAATAAACTCTGCAGTTTCTATGGCTTCACTCTGAAACGGCTGCCTGTGCTTCTTGTTGGGGAGACAAAAAGACCGATCCCAAACCCAATTGTCACTTATTTTAGATATGAGTGATATATCATTTTGAATACAGCACACCTGTTATGTTGTGTGATAAAAGCTCTTTGCACACCTACAGTGGAGCATAACAGCTACCAATAACCCAAAATACGGACTAAGAGGAAAGAGAAGACTTTCTGGGCCTCAGCCTCAGTTTCAGCCCCATCATTCAGGCCTGAGGTCTATCAAGACTGAGATCAAGGGGTTGCTACAGGGTAAATACAGTATCTGAGTCTCCAGCTGCTGGAGTCATACTCCACTCACGTTTAGGAAGCATTAAAGAAGGCTTGAGGGTGATTTGTTTGAGGCCTTCCAGTACTTGAAGGGAGGCTATGAGGAAGACAGAGAGAAATTTTTTAAAAGGACAAGTAAGAATGACTTCAAACTGAAAGAAAGTAGGTTTAGATTAGATATTATGAAGGATTTATTTATTGAGGGTGATGTGAGGGTGGTGAGACCCTGGCACAGAGTGCCCAGAGAACTTGTGTATGCCCCATCCCTGGAGGGGTTCAAGGCCAGATTGGATGAAGCTCTGAGGAGCTGATGTAGTAGAAGGTGTCTCTGCCCATGGCAGAAAGGTTGGAGTTGGATGATCTATAACATCCTTTCCAATCCTTGTTTTCTATGATTCTATAATTCCGTGTTTATGGTCCCTTCCAAATCAAACTATTCTATGAGTCTATGAACTTCCCTAGGCTGTCCCCAGCACAATTTCCAAATTAAACTTCCTGGCATTTAAAAAAAGGTTCATATGGCACATAGTTCCTGAAACTTTTTTTGCCTTCTTTTTACTCCTTGTAAACTAATTTTCCCAAGGACAGTTTTGAAGAAGAGTTGACTTTGTTCACTGAAGACTGGTCCAAACTCTACACTGAGCTGCTGAGAGAAAACTATGTTGATGTGCTAATGGGGTGATGAAGTAGAGAACAACACTTTGAAGTTGCAGTGATCCCTTGACTGACTTTTGCTTTCCTAGGTTCTGACCTTTTCTCCCCAGGTCCTAAAGGGCACATTTTATCTTGCACTAGCCCAATCTCCTACCTTAAACATATTTAAAACAGAGTGAAATGGCTTAGACAGCCATTATTATAACTGAAAACTCAGACTTCACACTTTAAATGTCCTTTTCAAAGAAATGCTTCTCAGATACAATTCATGCAAAACTATGCTTCAGGCCTGCCCATGGCATTTTTTCCACTTTTTTTCCTTTCTTCCTTCCACTGCACCAAAATGCCCTCCACTCAAGTCTGTTCTTTTATGTCTTTACCACTGGGATTTCTTGGGACTATGTCACCTGGTGCTTATGTTTTCCTTTATGCATTTATCAGGAAGTTGTACTAGTCTAAATTACTATTTATAGACAAGTTTTTGAGGAACATTAAGAAGGCATTTTTCATATTTTTTTCCTCTTCTATTACAAAGGCTTGTAGTCTTACTAGGGCAATTTTGTATTGATACAGAGCACCATCACAAACTGTGTATCTACAGTGTATCTACACTGTGTATCTACAGATGTACAAGCCTAAAATGCTGTCTAGCTCTTTCAAATGCATGGATGAACTACTTGATCAATGAAGCATCACAGATTTCAAGCATTTATTATCATCCTCAGCTCCTTCACCATTCCTTGCTTAGTTTTGATGGATCATGTTACGTTAAGAATGGTTCTAATTTCTTCAAACCCAGATTAATTTTGCTTCTGTGCTAAAGTGATGTAGCATATTAAAAGCCTCAGTTGTTGCACTTATTGTCATTCAATTCATATTGACAGGATAAAAGCATCTGAATCCAGGCAGAAAATTTATTTTATAGTTCATCACAAGGAAACTAAATTTCATGTTCTTTGATGTAAGTAAGAGTTTACTTACATAAGAGCCAATTTGGTAAGTCTGCTTTCAAGTCTTTGACTGGTCCAAGACAGAATGTAAACACGCCGTTTTAAAAATGCTGTTTCTACTTAGAGTCCTTTCAAAATTTGGAGAAAATATATATGCAAGCTTTTATTTTTCATACTATAATGGAAGAAAATTTCATCTAATATCATAGAACATAAGGTAAAGTTATAAAGTATTTTAGTGTTTTTATTTTCTATTTTGTTTTATGTTTTGTCCTTTTTTCTTGTTACTATTTAGTCAAGTTGTAGATCTTAGTATTGTTTTCTCTTACTAGGAGAAGCTGTAAGCATATTTGGGGCTCTCCATGATGTAGTAATGATGTTCAGTGATTCCTTCTCTAGTTAAGGTTTACAGGATAATACATGTTGATTTCTAGAAGCATGTGTCCTTTTGTAGATGTTGACAGGGAAACATCTCTCTTTATGAAATTTGAATGAATATCAATATGTAACCTGGAGGAGAGGGAGAAATCCCCTAAGCATAACTTATCTATAGGAAGAAAACTATTCTAAAAAACAGATAAATTAATTGCATTCTGGAGAATAGAAGTTAAAACAAGTATTCACCGTGCACTCCCATAGCTGTCATTCATTCCAGAACTGGAGAGATATGCTGCAACAGAAATTTTCATAATCTCTTATTTAATCCTTTTTTTATCTTGCAATTCTATAAAGGTCATTCATTGATAGCTTGTCGTTAAAGGGTTGCTGTGTTGAAAAAAGGAATTTTATTTGGGTCCTGTACAGAAAACAAGAAAGAAATGTAAAACTTGTACTTCACCTCTACAGTTCCTACGTGAGCAGTGACCAGGACAGTTTCAGATGAATAGGTTTGGAAATCCAGATTTTCTTCCAAATGCTACAGGAATGCTGCAGTAAAATTTGGTTCTAAGGGTAATTGGTATTTACAATCCAATGGAAAATGTAGGCATTGTTAGAAACATAATTATTCTGTATTGCTATTGTATCCTAAAAAATTTGACACAGAAATAGAGAGCAAGATTTTGTAAATGACATAGAATGATTTCCAGCCCATAGGATGAGAAAAAGGTGCTTCTTGTGAAAGAAATTAGAAAGGGACCTGAACTGATGAGACTTCTCTGAAGGAAGATCTTTTCTCCTCAGCTGTTAATTCTGTAGAATGGTTATGCTGATCTATGAAAGCAGCTTGGAAAATGCAGCTCTTTTTGCAAAGAGCAGCTGCTGTGCTGGACGCTTATCTGGAACATACTATTCAAACCCACTCCTCAGACTGAATTAACCCTCTGCATTCAAGATTCTAATTCTCCACATCAATGCAATTGTGAAATAATTACATTAAATTTGATAAAGTGTTGGGATGTTTTGGATACTGGGATGCATGCTAAATGTGATAATTAGGAAAGATAGTCCTCCCTTCTCAGTAAGCAGACAGGCTTTGACTAAACTGTTGTAACCATGACTATGTGGGGAAACACATTAGTCATGTACAAGGTACGGATGTCATTTTTCTCCACACCCTATGATCAGCTTGCTGGCCCTGAATATTTCTCAGGTCAAGGCAGAGGTCTTTAGGACTCAAGCAATTTGTTTGTTTTGCAAAGGAAATCTGTCAGAATGAGACATAGATAGGGTAGAAAAAAATGCATTATGCAGAAGAATAAAACCACATTTTGCATACTTACTCTCATTTTTACTTCATGGTAAAGCGTGAACATGCCATTTGAGACATTCTTTTTGCATAGCCTCTGTTTTATTTGGCTTTACTGTCAATTGTCAGAAAATGAGGCCCTCAAACAAGGCTCTGAAAATTAGTGCTTTTCATGTGCTAGAGAACATGATATGGGTTCAACACTGATATGGGGACATTAAGTCCTACTCAGCTGTTTAAGAAGAAGGGATCTGTGGTCTACAAGTGAGTTTAAGAGACCAGGAAAAACTTACAAATGTTGTTTAGACACTGTGGTCTTTTCTCTAAAGAAATGCTTCTATACAAATATAGTTGCCTTGGTAATCACTAGACCAAAGCTGTGACAAATTTTCTCCAGACCAGAGAGCCATATTACTGAGTGAATTTGTGGGTGATTATTAAGTATGTATGTATATTGATGTTTTTAGACAAGATGTTTGTATGCATATATTTGTAGTTTTCCAGTTGTATATACTGAAAAGTCAAGGACTGTCTTGTCAAATGTCAAAACTATGTTTGACTTGCCTGAGGTTACTCAGGAAACTTGCAATACAGGCGATAAAAGTTCTTGGTATTAATTTTAACTGTAAAACTACGCTATGTCCCTGCATACTCTACACAGTCACACTCTGCAAAGTCTTTTTCAAACTACCACCATTCAGGAGGGACTATTGCAGTTGACAGAGAATAGCTAAGTTTGGGGAACATCCTAACTTGTTCAACTCATATTACTTTTCTGAGAGACTAATACATTGTGCTGAACTGGTGAATTCTGACTGCAACTATGCTTTAAATGACGATGCTTCTTCACCCGACTATAAGAAACACAGCAGAAACAATTTGAAAGGCAAATGTCTGAAAGTCTGTCATACTACTAAGTTTTATGTGTATGATTCTATTTGTGGCCCCGGGAATTTAGACGGCAATTAAAAATGCATTCATATATAGTGCGAGCTTTGCTGAGTATGTAGGAAAACAGCAGACAAGCTGCTTATTGGTAAACTAGTTGTTGAAATGGGAAATAGTTTTGATTTCCTGTTAAACATGCACTTCATATATGAGTTCAAACACATCCCTGAAAAACTCTGCCTCAGCTACTCCTTTCTCCCAGCCCTCCAATATGTGGGGAACGTCTGAAGTTCTTGAGGGGAAAGAACAAGACACCATTAAGAGCTGTCCTACCCAACTCTGAGCAGGATTTCTAGAGCTTATTGTATGATGCAAGCAAAAATCTCTGATGTAAACAAAAACACCTGTGCTAGGCAAAACAACGACAACAAAAACAACAACAAAATATTAAGTAGTGAATGATGACTGGAAGCAGATTATTGTGTGTGTTTGTGTATCTGAGGCAGAGGTTTGACTGAGAGTGTGAGCTGAGCAATTAGGGTAAAAACTCTGAACTTGCTAGTCCTTAAACAAGCCCCAGTAGACAGATTGCCAAAGGGTACCCTTGAGCACTTAAGTTTTGTGAGAAGGAGCAGAGAAAAGAGTAAATTACTCTTTTTTTTTTTTTTTTTTT
>VYXF01005955.1:32538-49430 GCA_013397295.1 Polioptila caerulea | reverse complement strand
AAAAAAAATTCAATGATGACATACCAACTTCTGCAATTCAATCCTTCTTTGTGCCCCTAATCAGTGAACCTGAATGATGGCTTAGAGCACCTTTTACAGCTTTTCTGTGACTTTTCCATAGTTGTGAATGTCTGACAAATTAGACAAGATTTCATTCAAATAACCATGCTGGAGAATATGGATGATGCCATCACAAACAGTCAGAAGCAGATCAGGTTAGCTAGAATTGCCAGCCAATTGAGATACAAGTTTGTGCATTTTTAGAACTTCATCTTGAACTGTGTAGTGCCTTATATGAGTATTCTGTAATAAGGCTTTGGTGATAAATTTCTAAAGCAGTAATACATACCTAGTTTTTAATATACTACTCTTTTTGCTTTGATAAGTTATTTAATAAAAAACAACAGGTGAATCATTACTGTGAAAAGAGAACAAAAATTGTAATGTAAGTGATTACATACAGGCAAAGAAAGTAAAAGGTTCTTAGGCCTAAATGGCCTTGTCTTTAACAACAGGAAATAATATCCAGGCTGTGCCATCATGTTTTCTTATTTACCCTACAATATTCCCCTGTCATTCATCAGATTGTTCATCAAGAACTCCCCAACAGCTGATTATTTGACCCTGTCACACCGTAGGTCAAATTTTAATTAATACTGGAGATCAGAATGGCATTGTAATCTACTTATAATAAGCTGTCTCCCAAAAAAACTTAAATCAGCTGGATTTCTACACCACATCTGCTATATATTGGCAGCCAAAGGAAGTATTTAGCAAATCCATCATTATTATCAACCAAAGTTATGTTTAATTGAATTTAAAAAATAGGATACTTTTGAGAGTCTGGAAAGGCAAAACTAGCAGGAACAAATTACTCTGCCTGGAGGAGTTAGAACATGATCACTGATACATAGTCTACATGAGCATAGCAGTAAGGTTGCTCTGCATCTGCAACAGGCTGAAAAAATATACTGGTTTGAACAACTCAGCACAGCCAACATGACTCATTAATGCTCATGGTGGCATGAACACTCCCTGAGTCAGGGAAGAGAATCAGGCAATTTTTAATGCCCATTAAAGCAAATTACAGTATCTGCAGATTAACAGGCCCCCCCAAGGTCCGTCCTCTGTGCTGTAATTATCTGTTGGCTGTGTGATGTGACAGGACTAGAAATGCATTTACATCAGTGTCTGATATACATTCTCATTAAGCCATCAGTTCTATACCTCAGACATTTTTCTATTTCTCTCAAAGGCTTCCAATCTCTACCTATACCAAATAAACCATTTTCAACTTCCAGCTACTACTGTAGATCTGACTTTTACATGGTCTGCCCATCACCCCTTCAGCAATATGAACCTCTACAGTTCAACAGTATTTCTAGGGATTAGTAATAAATTCCAGTGCTCTGGTAAGTAAATAAAATTTTAAATCATCTTTTTGAAATAAGACATCACCAACAAGAATTAAGAATATTTTCTAGATTCAGAGGGGTGGGTAGTATTGCCATTACAGTCAGATTTCTGGAGGCAACACTATCGCAATTAGAGACACAACTGATCTTTATTAAATATATGTGACAACATCTGACAGAATATTGACTTCTTAGGCTACCTTGGAAAAATTTTACTGGAGAGTCAGGAAATAATAAAATGCACAGGACAGAAAGCAGTCATCATGTAAGTCCAGAATGGGAGGCAAAGAAGAAGCAGAGCATTTTTAAAAGCTCTGCCTTCCAAATTACTCTTGAAGAGGGTAATTCTATAAACTGTACCACACTTGAGTGACACTGGCAAGGAAGATAAGTATTTGAGGTCAGAGTAGGCTTTTGAAGGATGAGATTTACTCAAGGAGCTCCTATTTTGTTCCTACTATCCCATGTAAATTGTGTTTACATATCTGTCAGTGCAGTATCAGAACACTTTCACAAATGAAGAATTTCTTGGTCTGTTTGTATGTATTGTGTAAATGACATTTTTATCCATACTGTGTGAGGTGAGGGCTTCTTGCGAACCCTCCCTGAAGGTATTTGAAACCTGCCTGCAGTCCTGAAAAAGGCTATTTTACAATCAGTAATCTATTACAATTTTTTCCAACCTCAGTGTCAGTGGTTTCTGAGTTGATTAATGTGGATCATATGATAAAGTACAGGGATTAACCTCCTGAAGATCAAGGCATATCTGCCTCTTTTCCTTGGAAACAATATCACCTTCTGGACAGCTGTGTTTACCATGTGCAAAGAAGTCTTTCTTTGAAATGGACATTTCTCAAATGGAGATATTAAAAAAAAACTCAGATAAATAAATCCTGTTACCTCAGTAGCCTCCTCAGACACCTGCTCAGGTCCCAGCCACACTTATTTCGTCTCCATAAGTGTGAGAGTGAAATAACTCTCACATTTATGAAAATTTATTTCCCCTTCCTCCTGTTTCGAAAGACGATGAAGAAAAAGAGAAAATTTCACTGAGTCCATTTTCCTATAGCCCCAAATAAGTTGGGGTACTGGCATCCTGGACTTGGTGATGCACAGATGCAAACTTGAAGTCAAATATTCCAGCACAACTAAAGGCAGAAAAATCAACCAAGCACTACATAGTATTTTATTTAATCAGAGAAGAAAAAGAAACAATAAAAATAAAATAATATTTGCAAGAGGATTATATTAATGCTGTAAATTGCATTCACACAAGCACTCAAGAGCTCTCTAAGCAAAATGGAAAACATTCTTTTTTCTTTTCTGACAGATTACTTTTAATTTTTTATGATCAAGCCTTAAGATCAATATCTACAAGCTTTATCTCCTTTGCTTTGCATGTGGAAAAACACAAATCCAGGAGATAAACTGCTCCTCTGAAATTGCATTTGTGTTGACAGTTTATTTTGTGGTTTTGTAATTTTATTAAAACCACTTGTATGCATCTTACATGATTCCAAACACAGTCTGTAAAATGAGCTATTTAAACTGCAGTGGTTTGCTGTGTAAACATATTTATCAGGATTAAATTGCCAGTCAGCATGTCTGCTGCACAGAACCTGTTAGGGAAAAAAAAAAGTACACACACCCTTTCATATGGCATTTTCCTGTATTTTAATCAAATCAGAATTTTAAAACTATTAAAATTATTCAATCAAAAACTGCACTGTCTTAGTGAAATCCTTGCAGTGCCATTATCAAGATTAGTATTAGCAACTTTCCTTATATACCATGGATGCTTATACTTCTATGGATGCATAGAAGTAGAGACAACCACTGAAGATATCTTCAGACAGTCACATAGCACTCAAAGTTCAAAGAAGAGATACGTCTATTCTAGAAATTTCATGCCTTTCTGTTAATTTCCTGTATCTGGGATTAAAAAAACAAACAACCCAGTCTTTTACTTTCTGCAGTAAAACTGGATCAACAGCCGTTTTAGTGTCTTCATCTAAAAAAGCAAATGGTCATTTCACTTGAATGAGACATATTATGGTAGGGCAAAAACCAATGGACTCAGGTCATGACATGGGAATTTCCAGCAAAATATATGGAAAATAATTTTTTCTTAAAAAAATAGTCTGGCCAAGTGAGTCTGGCCAAACTGATAAGTAGGTGTCTAGAGTGGCTCTGGAGTCTCCAACCCTAGTGGCACTCAAAAATCAACTCAGCAAAGCCCTGAAATATCTGATATGACTGTACTTACCATAGCAATGGGTCAGACTAGAACCCCAAAGGTCCCATTCCACATAAATTAATCTCTGGTTCTGTGATTCAAACTGGGGAACAACAAAGGAAATAAGGGAGAAGTGTTCCAGTTTTATGTCTGTGTATAAAATAAGTAATCTGGAAATTTTATACTGTCCTGTAGCAAAAATAAATTATCCTTTAATTTTGAAGCACCATATTGAGCTTCTCTTTTATATCATTCGATTTTGTATCCCTCTATTTCATTTTTTAGACTTCTCAGTATATGGCTATTCCCAATCCAACTTTATCTCTTTTTAGTTATGTTGTTCTGATTGCCTTTCAGATTTCCCTGAAGATGGTGGTACATCGTCTACTCCTGATGATTCTGTTTTGATGTCAGCATTCATGTGTTTTGGAACAGAGTAATCATTCAAGGTGCTCAAGTCAGCAGACTTTAATGTCTCTCTGAAGAATGCTACATAGAGTTGACAAATGTAAGCTAAAGACTCTTCTTTCAGCGGACATGTCTTAGTATAAATATTCTTCTCTACCACTAAGAAGTCCAGCAAAAGCTAACAGCTCTTCCTTGTGAGGAATCCTCTTGTGCCCATATCACCAGCCCTTTCTGCAAAGGCTCTTACTTAATTTGCAATCACTTCTTTTATAAATCAGTTCTTGCCTTTCTGTCAGGATATAAAACAATCACAGGATACTACCAGCAATAACGTTCCTTTTTTTCACGGATTCATTTTCTGCAGGAAATTATTTTGTTTGGGTTGTCTGTAGCATCAGCCTTATTCCAAAATGCTAATAAGTGCTTGGCCTCCAGTTTTCACATTATTTTGTCCAGGAAAAGTTTTCCAGATCTTTGGTAAATCCTTTCTCCTCTTCCTTTGTGATCTGAGTACAAAGAAAATAAACACCAAAAAATAGTGGAGTGAAAATCCAGTGCAGCGATGGAGACAGAGGAATACTGAGATAGAGATAAATGTGATAAATGATTATCAAAGTTCACTAATTGCAGGTAGAGACATGTAATATTGTAGATACTCCTCTCTTTTTTTTTTTTTTTTTCTCCTTTTCTAAACACTGATAATAGTATAAATAGTTTTAAATAGTTCTGTAAATGTGGTCCTGAAATAGGTAATTTAAAATTCCACTAAGGCTTTTTTATTCAATCCTTCTGGATCCTAGACCGTGTTGTTCACCTGTAATCTCCTTCTGGCAAATTGTTGCCTTTCGTGCATGTAGCCTACATATATCTTGCCTTAGAGCTCTGAATCTGTAGAGCGTTTGTTCTGGAAGTACATACTGCAAAATTTCCAAATTGGTTTGTTTCTGTCAGGTTCATTGTGAATGGCTTCCTCAATGCTATTTCAAATGTCCTAATGTTCTTCCAACACTGAAACATTGGTTGGTGATTTGTTTTTTTTTGATTTTTTTTTTAAGAAAACAAACCACAAAAAAAAGCAAGTGATGTCTGCATTATTCTAGCACCTTTTAGCTTTTAGATCACTACACTCTAAGGCACAAGACCGTGAATTTCAACCTAGCATTAACCTGTTTATGGTATGCATATCAGGACTGAAATCTGTAGATGTTTACATTGGTATGGGTGTGTTTCTTTGTATGCATTTCTGTGTGTCTGCATTTTGCATTGCTTGTAGATAGACTCACTGTGCTTCAGTTAAATAATTCTTCTATCAGATTAGATCTCTGTTATAAATGAAATTCCAGCAGCAGCAGGAGAGAAGATTTCTTCAAAGACAATGAGATCATTAAAAATGAGTGGTGTTCCAGAAGTGTATCTACACTGCAAAGAAGTGGGGAGATTCCCAAGTGGGCTTTGAACAAACTTCCTGGTTGTGAACACATAAAAGATTAATATAAGGTTTTACTTCTTTTATTTTTAGAAAAGTACGAGGCACGCTTTTGCTTTCAGCTTATAAATAGAAAATGGAATACTTTGTTTATATTGGCAAAAGTTGTCATTGTAAGGGATTTCTAACAAAGTTACTTTGTGCTTATGCAAACTGCTATGTTCAATTGCTGTGAGAACCCAAAAAGGTGCTTCTACATCTAGTCTAAAATGTCTGAATCCTGCTTCAATACACACATCCTAGTCTTTAGGAACTGTATAAATGTTTTGTCTGAGCAAGACAAAGACTTGTATCAGTATTTGTAGTGATTGAGCAAATTTTCTTCTTCTTAGTCTCAACTTAATTATTTCTCTACATTCTGCAGAACAGCACCTTCTCTTTCAGTGATATTTGACAGGTTTAGACAGGTATGATACTTGGTATGTTTGTGTTTTGAAAAATTGATTCACTAGCAGTGGTTTTTTTTCATCCCCTATCTTGGAATTATGTTTTCCACATTTCCTTTCAAATCCTTTCCTCTTCCTCTCTGCTGTTGTCTGTCTGCTGCTCCTGCCTGCTCATTTCCCAGCTATTCACCTCAAATTTTTGTGTATGCTCTTTGAAGGCCAGAGTATTTTTAATACTGTCAGACTTTGGAAGTACTGTCAGACATGTTAAGTGTGGAGGATAGGATTTTTTTGTAAAAGTTTATAATTAATCCTGTAGAGGGGAATAGAAGAAAACATAGTTTATTTGCATGTAGGAAACTAACTAGTGTTTAATTTACAGCTGAGAATGTCAGGAGAAATATTTTATCATAGTTAATTGCATTGTGAACTTCTGAAACCTCAAGAACACAAAAGGTTATTCCCTACATAGGGGAATAGTTTCAAATTTATTTTCTCCTTTCCTGATACAAATGGGTTTGGTCAATATAATGTCAATTAAGATAGATAAAAGAAAAAATTATGCATAGGCAGATAGTTATTGCAAAATAGAACTTTCCAACTGAGAAATCCCATGTGAGCATATGTTAAATATCATCTGCAAATAATATTTGTCATTTTAACATAGAAAGTACCTAATAAAAACAAATGATAGGAAACAATAGGAAAGGTAACTAAAATCAATAGAGGGGAAAAATTGGTGCTTTTATTCCATGGTGCTTTATGAAGAATAGTTTTATGTTGGACTGAAGTGAAAGGTCATATAAACATGACCTCCATCAAATGAAATACTGAGAGTGAAAAAGCTGTCATGATTTGCTTATTATGTTTGGCAAGCCTTCTGGAGAGCTTCCAATTATTTGTCTGTTCATGTTAATATAGCCCATCCTGCCTTCATGGAAAGACTCATCTTTTTTTTCATATGTGCATTTATATTTAGCTTTCTACCTTTTATTTTTAATAGAAAAAAAATTCTTATCTCTTAGTTTCTTGTACATCTTAAGCTCAAGGAATGTGTGAACTACTCAGAACTACTTGGCCTACCAGACAAAGGTTTTTTACTGTCAATGAACACATATTTCATCATATTTTTCTGGTATTCCCCATGGCTTAAAATATTCTAGTTTTTCTTCGGATAACTGGAATTTATGTACACTTTTGAAATACAAAGCTTCATCACTTGGGACTGCTTAAACTGGCATTTATATACATCTATGGAAGTTTCTATTTCTTGAACTACATAAGTTGCACAGTGAACAAACACATAATTTTAATTTCTTGGAAGGATTGTTAAAATATCTCAGTGTATTTCTCTGGCAAAGAATACCTTGGTGCAAGAGATCCTAATCTTAATTGTCCAAGACCTACACTGGAAATTCTAATATCTCAGAATCAGGATCTTCAATAAGCTAAGTAATACTTTAGGAGAAAAGAAATTGACTGACTGCATCCAGAAACTCATCCTAAAAGAAGTGGTTTAAAATTTCTAAAAGATCAGATTCTTTCTAGGTACCAATGCTCAGAAATCCATTTTTACTAAGGAGGCACCTGAATTTCAAACACTTTTAAAAATAGTTTTTATATCTGTGAGGCAATCTTTGGTGGCTTTGAATGGAAGGATGTTTGAACAGATTATGAAAAATTAGTGATTCATAAACTTTAGTTAAGTTTCTACATAGGGCTTGAACTCATGTGAATGGCAACAAACAGACGTACATCCGTGCAAGTTTACACTTGCGCACATTTCTTCCAAAAGCAGGTTTTGATATGCTTTAGAATGAAAGGTTTGATATGCCTGTGTGCATGCAGCACAGCCCTTGGCCTTGGAGTCGCATAAGCCCTTGTTCTTCTGCAAAGGAGTGAAGCTCAAAATAGATAGAGTTTGAAATCCTGCAAACAAAAATAATCTTGAAGTCTTTACTGAGATTTCCCACAGGAATTCTGAAATCTCCAGGAGTATTACAGAGGAAGAATCCTTCCTATTCTGCTTCCCTCTGAATTCTAACTGAGCCTGACAACAACTGAGGTTTTACATTTTCATGTCATCAAATACCCAGGTTTCCTCACCACTATTTTTCACTGAGATGTAAATTAATTTGGTCAAGGTCAGACTGCTTAAAATGAATAAAACTTGAAAGTCCATATTCATCCAAGCACATGATTTCTCAAAAATATTGGAAAAATATTTTATTGAATGTCTGAGTCCCTTGTTTCCAAGCTTTGAGAGGCTTGTGGCAAGTTCTGCAATTACATGAGGTTCCCTCACCTTCAGTCTGATAAAGACTTCATTATCTCCATTACTGTGTATCATTCTCACTCATGTCAGGCAAAAAACTAGTTTAACTATAGCATTTTCAGTTTTCTCTTAGTATAAAAGCCCCTCCTGGCCACAGCTCTTTCATTTCTCTACTTGTGGTTAGATTGATAGGTACTCTATAATAAAGCACTCGGAATATTTTGTGAGTTGAGCAATGAAAATCAGCATTGAAACTATCCTTGTTTAAATAATTACTGATTTGAGGTGAAACTTTAATTAAAACAAACATATATTGATATCATGTCCCCTCACTTTTTTATTAGTATGCTGGTGTCCAGTGTCCATGTAATTTTATCATGATTGTTCATAATAAATGGCCATGAAAACACCATATTTGAGAAATGACTTCTGTGGGTATGCAGACATTTTATATATTTCTTTTGAATGTGGTTTTGCTTTCAAGCATATTATCAAGAAAACCACAAATCACAGAAATGAAATTTCAGGCAGCTAAGGCCTTGAGGTAGATGGATCACCTAAGGGATGACAGGTATGCTAAAACATCTGTGCTAGTAGATTGAGGTAAATGAGTCATCCCCTCAACAAACAAATCATGTCCTTGATGAGTTCACCTTTCTCCTGACTATAGCTCACCGATGAGCAGTGCTGTTACATTGACTTCAATTTGGGTCTATGTTTGCATTCCTTGAATGGATCAAGGAACATGGAAGAGAGACAATCAAGAGCTTCTACGAATTTCACCGGTTCCAGGTCACACTTTAGATACCTGATGAAATCCTTATTCCAGGGGAAAAAAATCAAATTAACCATTCACCAGCTTCAGCTCAGAATGCCATCTTGAAAAAACTTGGCATTGGTGACCTTGATGTGACAGCATTTTGGTTATTGTTTTTTAGTCACTTGGACATCAATTAACTGGGCTTCATGACTATTGTTTGCATGCTGGAGAACTGACCAGTGTGTGAAGTGGGGAATGTCAGACAGAACTATTTGCTAAACAGAAGCTTATGTTTTGGTGCTGCATAACCTCATGTTGCTGAAAGCTTGCCTGTGTAATAAAGAAAGTACAAGTGCACATCCTAACCTAACCTAACCTAACCTAACCTAACCTAACCTAACCTAACCTAACCTAACCTAACCTAACCTAACCTAACCTAACCTAACCTAACCTATAAAATTTTTCAGGCACAGATTTAAATAATTTTCTACAAAGTGATACTTTTCCTAGTCCTTTACCAAAAGGACTGTTACCAAACATTGTCCATGTGTGCTGGTTCTTCTTCACCTGATAGACTGAAAAGTTACAAAATCATAGAATCTTAGAACAGCTTGAATTGGAAAGTATATTTAAAGGTCACCTAGTCGCCAGCTCATGTGTGAAGTCTCTCTCCCCCTTTTGAGAAAGGTGAATACAATTTGATGATGATGATCATCAGATGCAGGTCATCTTATAATTAAAAAAAACCCAAATTAATAGACTGGATGCATCTATTTCTTCCAACGTCACTGCCCAGAACTGGAAGGATAGAGGAAACAATAAGTTCTGCTCCAAGTACACTTATCTCTTGTTTCATCATCCTTGGACTAAATGTTGTTACTTCAATGTGGCATACATGAAAGAGCAGAAATTATGGTAATCCATGGGCTATATGAGACCAGGAAGTTTCCTAGTGATATCTATACCTCAAGCCCCAGGAAGGCAAAAATCCTCCCTTTAAAGAGGGTCTGTCCAGCATAGTGAATCCTTTGTACCTTTTAGAAGGGAATAACCTATAACTATAAGTAATTTTTTCTTCCTTGTGGAAAGGCTGTGGTACCAAGGGCAGGTCTTTTTGATCCTGGTAACACCTCTGATGTAGATGGATCATCATCATTATCCATTGACTGGCCATGAACCTCTACCAACACTCATAACTATTGTATAGAGGCTTGTGTAGCTGAGAAGACTAAACTGCTGATTATGCAGCTATGTGATGCAAAGAATTTAATTGAGTGAGACAAGGACATTTCAATTGCAGAGAAAACTTGGCAAATCCATGAAACACTGGAAAACAAAAAGCAGGAGATAGCCCAGCTGCGTGCTCAGATCGAACATACAAGTGCGAAAGGTGAAGAATTAAAACACTGGAAAGAAAAATGTGGAAGAGTTGCTTTTGAAGAATTTGAGAGGACTCTGAGTATTGCCCAAAAGAAAGAGAAAGTCTGAAAAAAAATGCAGGTTGAAATAGATGAGAAAGTCAAATAGTTAAAAAGAAACTCCAGATGGATCCCAAGTTTAGACATATCTCCAGGAGGAATTTGATCCTCCCTGAGAAGAAAAGGATGAACTTACCAATTTCCTGCAAACTCAGGTATCATTGCTGAGTAGAGGTTACAGGATTGTCAGATAACCACTTAAAAGCTTGATCCAAATAACTTCAAGCCATAGGATTGAAGTGCAACAAAAGAAATCAGTTTCCATGGAAAATACTGTGGAACCAGGAAGAAATGAGGATAATAAATGTTCCAGTATAAAAACACTGGAACATGTCATGAAACTCCACCACAGAGGTTCAACAGAGGAGATAGCAAGGCATCTCTCAACAGGAATGCTCTGATTGACCTGGAAAGGCATAGCCAATATGTAAATCCATTGTGTCTTGTCATTTGTCTTCATCAGCACTTCAAGTGAGAGCTATCTTTGACTGAGCTCAGCATATTTGGCCCAATACAGATGGCAAAATTGCCAGAGTTGCTCCTGCTGGTTAATAAGTTTTGTCTGGTGTGGTGAAAGAGAGAAAACAATGGCCTGAGGAGCAAGAGATTTGCTTTAGGCAATTGTCAGCCATGTTATGGGAACACAAATGTGATGTCTCCACCACAATCAATTCAGTGGCTGCTATTTTTTTTAATAGAAGTGCATTTCCATTAACTCAGAGAAATGATACTACTATCAAAAAAAGAAGACCACATGTCTTTCTCAGTGGCCTAGCAGAGTATGCCATTCAAAAAGCCCCACAGGCAACTCAGCAGGAACTTAATTTTGAGGTCTGACCAACAGGTCAGCTTTGCAAAAGGCCATATAAATGAGTAGATCAACAACATTAATAAATTCTATGATGTTTCACTGGAGAGTTTCCTAAGGCACTTGAAAATTTGAGGTTTTATTGTGCAGCTTCCAAGGTATTCTAAGACAGTTTTCAAGTCTCTTCTTTTCAATTCTGAAGCATGGTGTTTCTCATTTCCAAAGCTGATCTACAGCAGAGTGACTGCATTCATTAAGATACTGCAATCTCACTCTCCTCCTTATAAGAATAATTATATGAAGGTATCTTAAAGGCCTTAAAGACGCATCCTGAACAGAGAAATGCTTTACTATGCCACCTTCCTTCCAAATTGAACTACACAGCTGCAAGACCTAACTAAGAGAAACAAGGGTTTATAAATTAGGCTGTCAATTTGCAGGAAAACTCCAATACTCCAGCAGTCTCTCCATAACACTGGAAAATATTGCAAAGCTTACATTTTCACTCCTTATAATTTGCCCTGCTTGCCTTCTCCAAAGCTACCATCCTTTTCTTAAAGAGGGCCACTAATAGAATTTTACAGTAGATGCTTCAGAGAATGGCCAAAATGGCTCCATTTTTAAAATGGGGGGTTATGACTCCTCTGGAAATTCTGTCTGTCACGGCTTTTCAAACCTGAAAGACAATGTCTTCACAAATTCATCTGCCAGTTCCGTTGACCTAGATCTCAACAGCTTTTAGGAGGCCTGTTTACAGGTAGGTGCTACTGTGAACTAGTTCTCTAGGTTTTCTTTGGTTCGTCTAGTTCAAAAGTGACCATTTCCATCATTTAACACGACTGAACTGGTGGCAGGAAAGGCCTGACAGGTGCTTAACTGGTTGTCAGGTTGATCAACTGAAACCACACCTGAAGATTTTGACTACCAAAAGCTATCCCTTTGGTCGGGGAATGAAGGACAAAAAAATATACTCCTGTATATCTGGTCCAACTTGTTCCGACTGTTTATGCCCAGCCAAGACTCCATATGTAAACTTGGTGTGTCAGCTATTATATTTTTCTATTTACAAGCACAAATGAGATGGAATGGCTGGCGTGGCTATCATGGAGCTTTTATTCCATTATGGCCATGAGTCTCATTGAACAAAGTCCAATAACTTCGGCCACAGAAAAGCAACCGCCAAACATTTCTTGGGTACAGTGCATCTTCAAAAGTTTTCAGCCAATTACAGTTTGCAAAAGCTTTACAGACAGATGCATTAGCCAATTGCTAAAAGCTCATGTACACTTTCTTCTAACAATGCTGTCTTGTACTGGTCTTAGACAATGGATAATAGTTCATTGTTAATCGTACATATTTCTACTATGTTGCTTAACATTTTTCTAGGCCTCACTGGATACTTGAAACTCAGTTCTATTGGTTTTTGTCGCCCTGGTGCACTTTACATGTTGATGTTTTTCATAGTTCATAGTTTTTTCTCACACATGGGTGTTATAATTAGAAGCATGTTTATGATAAGATGAGGTTGTTTACATACTTTCTCTTGGAGTAAAAAACAACTGATGGGCAGTTGTCTTGACCAATGGGATGGGAGAGGTGTCAACCTTCTCCTCAAATCCCTGGTCTGTGTAGAAGTACTACAAATATGGAGTCAGATGTTGTAATAAAGAGTTCTATGCCTTTTCACCAGACAATGTCTGTGTGTGTCATTGCATGTCCAACAGTGACAGTTTTTCCCAAACTTCCTCTCTGTATCTTTATCACATTCTTGAGGTTCACTTTCCCACATCTTTTCTAACAGTTTTATGACTTTTCTATTTCCTAAACCTGGTGTCACTTGTGCCATGATATTCACTCACTGCTCAGGCTTTTTATATGGCAAATAAAAAGATAATGTGGGTACATTTTAAATACTCTTGCATCTCTCCTTCTGATGAGCCTGTCATACACCAGAGAGTACAGAGGGTGACCACCTTGAGTTTGCAGGTTGCAAGGCCTGGTGGACCCCTGCTCTGTCAGAATATCGTTTCTTGTGCTTGGAGAGGGGCCTTGGGACATGGCCTTATACAACTGGAGCAACCTGCCTCCTACTCATACAAAGCCTGATGGTCCAACATCATTGCTAGCCTTCTTGGATAAGTGGTAAGATTTACTGTGGGGTTCGAATGGAGAAAAGTACAGGATTTGTTCAGAAACAACTTCCAGCAACTCTTACCCAGCAAGTACGGGCTGCAATGACAAGACTGCAGGGCAGAAGGCCCCAAGCAATTTGTGGAGAAGCTTCAGGCAAGAGAAGTAGATCATGTAGGGGAGCCAGCAAAGGCAGCCCAGCTCCCAGCTTGCTGGTCAGAGGAGGTGTGACCATAACACAGTAGCAGTATGGTCAAGGTTGTTCTAGGGTACCGGGTCCATCCCCTCAGTGTGCCTGGGAAAGCATCCTTGGGTGAGTAGATGGGGAAAATAGGGCTGCAGCGGGGCTGTGATCTGCAGGGCCCTGACAGCCCATTCTGAAGTGGTCAGTAGAAAAGCATTGCATATTCCAAACTGGAGATGGAGATGAGCTATCAAAATTCATGAGGGATATTAATTTTAATATATATGAGAAAGAGAGTGACAATATGCAAGCAGTCATGCTCTGTGTGATGAATTGCAGTCCACTCATATGCAGTGCTTGCAGTAATATCCATTTGCGGTGATATATCATTTTCTTTATTATTAAATCTCATAGCTCTTAATTAGCACATTGAATTTTATGGTTGTTTCAGGGCTTGTGAGGACATGACTAGAAATTTTGTGTAAAATCCTTCCCCATGTGACATAAGAACCCTCAGTTCAGCAAGATCACAATTGAAATGCTCTCTGCCTCTACCTTGGATGAGTGGTTGATGCCACATCTTACTTTTTAAATGTGTTTTTAAAAGAATTTAATAGAGGGAGACTTTTCATTTTTTCATGTCAAATTGGCAGTGTTCTGTCTCCCTGAATGCAGAGCAGGTTCCTCTGACTTGCATTGATGAGAGCCTCAAATGGCATTTGAGGAAACTCCTCAAGAGGTTTTTTACTGTGAGTAATCCTCAAAGAGGAAAGGATTGAAATATATCACAGGTAAGAACATTTTTAGACACCAGTTTTGCCTCAAATCTTGCTTCTGAATTAAATGAATGTTATAACCCCAAATTTAAATTATGAATTGGGATCTCTAAATTAATCTCAGAGAATATGACAGTCATAGCATTGAAACAGATCTGCTAATATGTTGGATGGCTTATCATTTAATCAGCTCCACTTAGCACAGTGTTTTCCAAGTGCTTTAATAACATTAAGATCATTTGTAAAATCAGATCAAAACAGATGAGATTATATTGACCAAAGGAGGTAGTTCATGATGTGATTAAAGGAAAAGGCAATGGACGTCCCAGATGATATATTAGGATAATGAAAGTGTGTACATGAACAAGGTAAAGAATATTAAAGATTATTAAAGTAGTCAGAGAAATAAAAATATCAGAAAATACTACATTATAATGAAAATGTTCAGTATTACAAAAAAACCCAAAAACAACGGAGTTTCAACTGTTAGGTGGAGAACAGTTGTAAAATGCAGAACTGCTGACCAAGTTTCTTGGAAAACAATTATGATGGCAGAGCTGAAAAACTGGGATCTCTTTTCTTCCAGCTGGGAAAATATGTTGAACTGTAAAAGCTGCAGATCTGTTAGAATAAAGTTTGGCAACAACCTGCTTCAGTTGAATAGCCTAACCTGTGAAGAATAGCTGAGGACATAGGAATTGCTTCAACAAGATTTGGATTCTCTAAGGACTGAGAAAGTGCTAGCAGGATGAAGTGTGGCTGAGCAACATGATACGTTATTTTTAAGGCATACTTTATTAATCCCATAGGAAAAGAAGGCTGTAAACCTTGCCTCAGTTTTGAGGATAACATCTAATTCTTCAGTTTCCTTATGGACAGTTGGAAATGCTGATGCTAAGTGAACATGAAGTGCTCTTGGAGCAGGACTTTTTACAGGCTCCTGTGGCCGTGCTGAGTATTGAGCAAGAGTATTTCAGGACTCAAGGAGTTAACAAGAACACTGAAACAGTACTTAATTAAATCAGAGAGAGAGGATGAAAATATTGCGTGAGAGATGAACAGGTTTTGTGTCTCCTTTGGTATTTGACAGTCTACAAACACAGCATCCCTATTTTCAGCTACCTTACAGACTTGAGTACCTAATTCATTGTCTCTTGTGTATCATGTTAATGAGGAATTTGACTTGAACTTCTAGTACTTCCAGTACTTGAGTTGCAGAAAGAACTGAAGCAACAATTTTGATATCAACTATCTATAAGAAAAATGAGCTAGCTTAAGTTCCGTGTCATATTATTAGTGAAGAAAGGCAATATAGATGGGACAAATAGTTTTGGTATATGCATTTTTACAGGTGCTAGAGCTTGTTTTGCAGACTGTAAATCTGATGCCTAAGTGAGGGAATGGAATAATGGATTTGACAGATATGTAAAGTTTGGTCCACTTGACACACCTAAAGGATGGTATGCCATCCAGGGGGATTTAGACAGGCTTGAGAAGTGGGCCTATGAGAATCTTACACAGTTTAACAAGACTGCGATGGATAACCCAAAATGCAATTTTATTTCACATCTATCTGTGTCCAAATTGTTGCTGTCTTCTTAAGGCCAAGTACTGCGGCTGGAAACCGGGCCATGGGCTGCCTGGGCTTTTAAAGTTGGACTAAGGAAGCAGAGCGTGCACAGACTCATAATCTTTTGACTCGCTCAGAGTCTCTGTCTCACTTGCTTTTTGGTTTGCTTTTGTGTCCCTTGCCTCACTTACCTCCTGATTATTTGTATTTGAAGAGCTGAGGCAGCTTTGGGAATGACTGTGTGCTGTCACACCACAGTCACTCCAGTCTGGCAACAAGGCCTGGCTGAAGTGTGAAGAGCACCGAGTCAGAGAAGCTCCAACTGACTCCTCCTGTCATCTCCTGATGTGATGAAGGCAAAGTCCCACTGCAAGTTCTGGCCCCTTGTCCCCAAAAATGCCAGTTGGAGCTCCAGCTGCTGGGGAGATTAGAGAGCAAAGAGGGTAGGGGGAAGAATGAAGCCATCTTCCCTTTTTAACTTGAGCCATGTTCTTGGCTGCAGAGGGCCATTCTAGAAGGGGGAAGTTTCCCACCATTCTGGGTGTTTCATGATTCCTGTGGTGTTCCTGAGATTTAGCAGTTTTGTACCCAGCAGTTATTTATGTTTATTTTGTTTGCCTGTTGCTGTTCATCTTGAATATTCTCACTTTTTCACTCCTATCTACTCATACTCATTTCTTATGGGTGGAAATGCATTGGCTAAACCTATAACAAGAAGCAGCTAGTTCCAAAATGTTTCTTCTTGAAGTGTCTTAAACCAAGACACAAGATCAAATTCAAGGTGCTGCAACTGGGTCAGGACAATCCCTGATATCAACACAGGTTGAAGGATGAACAGATTGAGAGCAGCCCTGCCAAGATGAGAAGCTGGCCATGGGCATTCCCAGCCCAGAAATCAAAACGTGTCCTGGGCTGCATCCAGAGCAGCGTGGGCAGCAGGGGAGGGAGGGGATTCTGCCCCTCTGCTCTGCTCTGGTGAG
>VYXF01005955.1:0-14077 GCA_013397295.1 Polioptila caerulea | reverse complement strand
GAAAACATTTCTTTTGTAGAATAATTGAATCATTGAGTTTGTTAAAGACTTCTACGATCAGCAGACCAACAATTAACCCAGAATGACCATATGGAAGTGAGTGATTGAGAGGTTAAAAAATTGATCACTCCAGGTGTTACGTACTGTTCATCCAAAGAAAAGTAAAAAATTCCAGACGATCTCAACATTGTTACCATAAGTGGGATCAGGAGTTCATTCAAAGAGACAAATATACATATTGACCTGCTGATAAGAAGCATTTATGTTTTTAGTCCCCATTCCTGTATAAGTCAATCTGATCTTAAAGTCAATCTGATCTTAAAGTCAATCTGATCTCAAAACTTGTTATTAAGACTGCTCAGTTCTTTGGAAGAGAACAAATAAATGTGTCTTTTTGAAAGCCAATAACAGTTGTTACTTGATTCAACAGTGAGATTTCACTCTGAGTCATAACTTATTCTTAGTTATGACTCTTTGAACACAAAACTACATTTTCAGTGGTCATTCAAAACATGACTTTGACATTTTCAGTGCAGAACAAAGCTAATTCCTTTATATCTTACAAAGGAGAAAGTAAAAAATGTTGAACAAGTCAGTTGGTGCTCTTCCTTCACATCCCTTCTGGCAATGTGTAGGCAGTAATTTATCAGTGAGTATCTCATGTGCTGCAGAGGAGCTCATTGTCACTGCCTCTCTCTGGCTGACCTGGACTGACATGGATGTAAGATGGAGTAAAAGTGTGAATGATTAAAACAATACATCTCATTTGCTAAGATACACAGGCAACTTTGGCAAAGGAAATATAATCTGTATTAGACCCTGTACATCACAAACTGCTATTACATTTACTGGAGAACATGAAATATTTGATTTCACCAATTTATATCACTTTACTTCATTAGTTAAGGTGGAAGATTCATGTATTGCTGTGTCTTAAAACACAAGAAGTTAACATTCAGGACAGGATTGGGAGACAACAGCTCTATATGTTACCATGCAGCTAGAGCAAGGACTCCAAAAACAAGCCATGAGTAGTTAAATGGGATTCTGAGCCAACAAGACAGACTTAATTTAAAAATCCTGTTGTCTTCTAAAATTATAAAAACATCTGTACAACAAAGGACATCTATTACCCACTCTCCTGTTGTCTGTATAATAACCTTTATCATAAGACCTGAGCACCCCATCATATTTGGAAATTTTATCATGGAAAAAGAAAAAAATAATCTATAGCTCTTCAGGCTTTGGTAAATTCATTAATTTCTGGAGAATCTGTGTATTTTTTCAATTTAATTTCATGTATTACACATATTGCAAGGGCAAACAGTCACTTACCAACATATCTATACAAACAAATTAAGCATATAGTTCTTTCCTTCTCTTTACTGGATTCCACATTTATAGTGCATTGTGTTGTACACAGTGAAAACTCTGACTACTTCTTCAGTTGGGCAGATCTGAAGAGACTGGCTGGGAATTGAGAGAAATGCTCTCCACATCCCCATGCATGCCTGGTCCTACCACTGGGCCTATGCAAGGACTGGAACATTCATCTAAATTTTCCCAGCCTGTATGTTCTGGGACCAAGATGACAAACCAAAGTCTATAAGCGGCTCAGTTCATGTTCTGTCTGTGAGAGTGTAGTCTCTGCTGTTGCACTTTGCCTGTGTGCAAAGGGAAAGGTGCATAAATCAGTGCAAATGGCTTGCATTAGTCCTGAGTATAAATCAGTGATCACAGAACCATAGAATTGTTTAGATTGGAGAAGACCTGTAAAATCAGGAAATCCAGCTGTACATACAAAATTGGCTGATCATACAACAAGATACAGGTTTGGCTGAGTGACAGTCATGAAAGATACTAGAGACTCTACACTCACTTTTGGGTCAGGGAGGTTTCAGGACTGTTTATAATCTCATTTTGATGCCTTTCTAGTTTTGCTGAGTGTCACAGGGATGCTAATTATGCAGATGGAAAAGGAAAATAACCCTGGATTAGGCCTTATTTCTTGTTTTTTCCTCTACAATATTAGCTCATTTGGAGCTACAAGAATGTAAAGGTGGGATAAGTTGTCTCCAGATAAATTTGGTATTTCTTAAATCTGGTGATTGAATTGGTACGAGAAAATTATATATGCTGAAGCAATATACATTCAATATTCTTATAAGGTTTTTGGGATAATTTTCCTTCCTTGGAGCTCCAGCTCATTATTAAGAGCTTCATTGCATGGTTAAATAATTTATTTGCTGATGTTTTGTTCTTCTGCTCCATCATGTCTTTATTTAGAATTTTAAAACATGCTTGCTGATTGACTTGATAGGTATCCAGGTCCAAAAGAAGAAACTTTTAGTTCTGAGCAAACTTCCTATCTAATACTTGAGCAAAGCCAACAGTATGCTCTGCTGAACTGAGTTTATCAATGTCTGATTATGACATCTTAGCTCTGCCTGAAGCAGCTTAATAATTAGGAGAGCACCTCTAGTTCTTCTGGTCACTCAGAGCTTGTGAAAAATTCCTTAATATTTCAGGATCTTTTGAGGAAAGCATAACTATGGCTACCAGTAGCAGAATCAGACTCTGGGATTTATTAATATTCCTTTTTTGTATGGAATGTGATTAAATCATCAGTAAGAGCTCTGCTGATGGTTACATTAGGTCTTTTTTTAATATCAGTGTGTAATGTCTCATTGTCTGAGTTTACATAACTCTGGTGTAAAGAAGAAACAGAATTCAAGTTTCTTTCTCAGCAGAGACTGTGTTTATGGTCATATTTTCAGATTTATTAGAAGAAAGTTCATCTAAATCTAATAGAAAAATAGCTGCTGTGAGTGTAGACTCTGAAATAGTTACAGAACCACTGATTTCTAATTGTTGTGAATTTTAGAGTTTTCTGTAATTTTATATATTAAACTGTGGTTTTAACATCTGCATTATTGAAGAAAAATATGTCTTAATGCAAACTGGGAGCATAGAAAGGCTCATCTGTTATTTCCCTAGTCTTCTGCTTATTGGCAACAAACATTATACATGAGGAACTTCAACATGTGTAAGTTGTCTCTGCTGGTCCCTCAACAGGAGATAGATATGAAGTTGATGGCCTTAAGGACAACAAGGGAACATCCCGCTTCATTTCGGGATAACCTGGAAATAGATCAAGTACAAACAATTTTAAGTTGGTTAATCTTCTCTTTAAAATGAAGATCAAGAAAAGCTGTAAGCCAGTGATAGTAAGTAGGGCTTTTGGTTTTGCTTTTTTGGGTTTTTTTGTATGTGTGAGAGGTTGAGGTTATTCCTCGTTATCAGATACCTTGCATTTCTGCGGATAGCACCCAAACAAAATGTACAACCAAGAAACAACAAAAACAACAAAGAGAAGCCCTTAGTGTACTTATTGATTTAACTTGATTTAACACAGACAGGCCTACATTAATTTGAGATTTAAGTATCAACTTTCTTTAATTTCTCATACCAGAATAAAGTAGTGAATGGACCATGACCAGTCTTGTAGATAGGAAGTGGAAGGGAAAGGAAAAAGGAAGGGGAGGGGAAGGGAAGGGAAGAAACTGTGGTAACAGGAAAAATTACTCCAATGCCGTCTCTAAGATAGCCCTCCCTCTGCTGTGACTTGCATGGTGTAAGCTGCCACAAAGATACCCCTTTTATCCCTCCTTGATAATGAGAGACATTCAAAGTAAAAAACTTCCAGGAAAAGCCTGCTTCAGGTATTTTCCTTTTCTCTAACATCAAGAAACATCAAATTTAAATGTGATCCCATTTGGCAGCAATGAAGTTGAAGGGCAAGCTTCTGTTAGGTAAAAGGAGGACATTCAAAGTGATAAGGATCAGGCCATGACCAGCTGGTCTTAATTTTTATCTGTCAATTATAGACAGCCTTGATCTGAATTAACTTTCTTCTCTGGCTTTCTGTCTTTGCAACTAGGTGGTGCACTGGGATGCTGGCAGTTATGATGAGGGCTAATTTCCTTGAGTGTCTGAGCACATCACAGATATTCTCTCGGCATGCTGGCTTTGAGCAAAGCTCCTGTAAAATTAACATCACTTTATTTTCATCCTTTCCTTTGTCTTCTCTAGTGGTGATCTCAAGTGTTTTCTGTCTAATTTCTTACAGAAGCATAGAAAAGTGGCCTTGTGATCTTTTTGGAGATTTTGTTTTTGCTTTGTTTTCTTCATGTTAAACATGTACATTTTGCTGTTGCGCTGCTTCCGAGTACTTTTGGTGCCTTAGCACTTGTGACCCTATGAGGCCTCCCTTTGCAATTCCAGAGCACACCTCTTTACTTTGCAGTCTTTAATCCACACACCCACAGAACTCCTGGCCCTGCTTTCACCCTGTTGCTCAGATGCACTCTTCCCTGGCCAGCGCTCCTCTGAACCTTGCTGGCTCTTGTTTCTTTTGGATAGTGATTGCCACTGATGTTTAAATCATCCCAATCTTCCCCTGCCTTTTCATCTTTTTTTCTTTCAAGACTGGGATTCATAATTGTACATTAAATTTCCTTTACCCTTTGCCTCATAGCTTTTAGTCTATAAGTTCACATTAGAAAATATAGTGACTAGTAGGTAGGAAATGGATCATGTCAGTTTCCAGTAAATATTATCTAATAGTTAGGTGCTTACTTCACTACCTATAAGGTAGACAATATTTAATAATGCTAATAGCAGCAGTAGTAGTGCCATGAACAGAAACTACCAGCTGAGGGGTTGTGTTACTCTCAATGAAAATTGCAATTGTACTAGGAAGGAATGAACAAAGGTTAATTTTCATTATTTTCCTCATTCTCACCACCTCATTTACTGGACAGAACGCTTTTCACAGGATCTCACTGCTGGTTTCTAGGCAGTGGGCCACTGTGTGGAAATCTTGCTTTTCTGCACAATTTCTTTTCTGTTCTGTGTTTGTTTTCTGTTGTTGTTTTGGGTTTTTTTAATCCCTGAGGTAACTTTGAAATTGATGTGTGCACTCTCCTAATCTAGTATTTCATCTTGCCCATGACAGCTGGTAAATCTATGGAGAGTGGGAATTCACCTGCAGAAGTTAATGCTCATTTAGTCAGTTTGTTGGTCTTACAAAGGCATCATATCAAATTACAGAAAAAGGATGTTTTCTACTTTTCTAATGTTTTCTACTTGGAAAACCATTAAAATTATGGTTTGCTAATATTAAATTAACTCTTAGAAGTCTTTTCAAGGCTGCAAAACAACTGCAGACAAGATTTATATTAAATAATCCTTCAAATTAAAAAAAAAAAAAAAATTCTTCCTTGCAATTTTTGAGTTTGAAGTTATTGCAAATAATTTGTTTTCTTTAGCTGGCAAAGAAGATTGACAACTAAAATATGCTTTACACACAAACTGTTTTTGACAGGTACACAGATGAAAAGGAAATGCGCAAAACAGCTGTACAAGATACACTTAGTTATATTTTGCATTTTGACCTTGAAAGAGTTTGAAATGACATTAGGTGAGGCCTCTGGCAGAAGGGTGCTGTCAATTTTCACAGTAGCACTTGAACACATGGTGACCCCATCAGCCATCTGGTGGGGTGGCAGAAATGAATGCCTGCTCCATCTTCATCTTCAGACATCAACAGCTGCAGGCAGGTGTTAGTCCGTTCTGCTGGTGACTTTGGTCTGAATCAACACAGTGATGGAGGGGTAAGCTCAGACAGGCAGAGCCCCAAAGGGACCTGCCTGTCCATGGGATTCTGCTGCAGCTGGAGACACTAGGGATAAAGACCAAAAGGTTGTGAGAAAAGGACACTGGATTTCGAGGCCTGTCAGTTCCTCAACCTGAATTTACTTTTCCACTATTTGCCCTGAAAATATGATATGAAAATATAATTCAGTTTTCCACTGACTAGCAAGAAAGTGCTCTGGCAGGTCTAATGTCATGTTTGCTGTGGGTGACTGTTAAGTTGGCTTTTTGTTATCTTAATTTTTTTTTCCCTTGGTACAAATAATACAAAGCCCCCTTACTGTCAATAAGAGATTTCATTTATTGGTTTAAGAGAAAACCGTGCTGTCTGAAATACTTTTTCTTACCTTAAATTAGCTGTTTAAGTAAAACTGTAGACCTAAAGGAATTCAGTAATACAAGAAGAGAAAATGATTGTTACTGTTACAGTAATGGCTGTTGCTGTTACAAATTTATTGGTCCGGAATACAGTAAGAGCTACAATGGATTGCTTAAAATCATCCAAAGAGCTGTTAATACATTAAAATATGAATATTTTATGCAGGTCATTAACCTTGATAATTTACCTTAAAATAACTTTGAACTGGCTTGATTTTGATTAGTTTCTAATGGAGCTTGAATCATCTAAGATGTTAATCTTCCCTGTGTGACTGCCAGGTTGTTGAGGTATTATCAGATTGATAATTATTCTTTCATCACTCTTATAAACTTGAGACATGCTCAAAGGAAAGAATAATTGTGCCCATGCCACATTTTTTCCTAAGGTTCTTTCTTAGTACTTCTTTAAAAAATGTCAATGATGGGCAAGTCTATGATGTCCCCAGGCAATTGACCTTGGAACTTATCCTGAGAGCACAGAAGTTTTCCAAATTTCTAACATTTTAGCTGTGACATTGAATTGTTTTCTTCTTATATTGAGCAAAATCAATATGGAAAACACAGTTTTCTGGTCCTTTCTNTTTTTTTTGGATTTGATTTCCTGACTGTCATCTGCTCTCTATGTTGAAATTGTTTCTCTTACAGGACAGCCTTTCTTACAGAATCTAGAATCCAAACCAGTCCTATAAAGTGCTCATTTATGTTTTGGGAATAGAGTGACAGAGGACAGATGGATTAGCCTTAGCAGACACTGGGAGAAAGGAAAATATGCTGGATGGGAGACTTGCAGTCCTATACAGAAACCTCCTAGATATTCATTATAGCTATAAGTTCGTTTGATTTTCATGTTATTTATGGTAGGAAAATGTGGGTTAAAAAATAACTTATCAACTGTCATTTTCTATTAAAGAGAACATGGAAAATTCAGTGTTATTAAGGAAGTTTTAAATGAATGGGTTGAGTTAGGGGTATCCTTACAAAGATGTGATTCCAGTTTAAAAGAAAGGAATCTTCTGAATTAGAAGAAACAAAGAGGAAGGTGGAAGAAGCCAGGAGAGAGACACTGACAAAGTGAGGTCTGCCTGACAAAACAGCACCAGTCATTACAGATAATCTTGTGTTGGAAACCAGCCAGCCTGTGAGGAAAGATTTGTGACATCTTCAGTCCCTGGATGTGTTACAGGACTGGAATGCTTAAAATATTAAATTAGGTATGCTATAGAAAAATATGCAAGATATTTGTTTACAAGAGGGAAGAGCAAGTAGAGAATAATAGAAGATATAGAATCAGAAAATGGATTTAGATTTGAAGTTTTTGGTTAGCAAGAACTCCATATACCTCTTAATGAAATGAGAAGAAGGAAGGAGAAAAAAAAAATTAAGTAATTTCTTCTTAAAGTACTTCCATTTGGTTAGCATGACCTGGATTGATGCATTAGAAAAATTTATTTGTTCAGTTGCACAACTAGGCTGCTCTGGAACTGAAAAATTCAGCCTAGGGATTTTGGATCCCAAAACGGTGAGTTAATTCTATCTCGCTTTCAGCCTTCAAGAAGATTTTGTCCTTCAGCATTATCTCACATTTGAAAAGTTAAGAAAAAGTTACATTTTCTTAGCAATGTCCCCAGAGGCTAGCTCTGCAGGCTACTTTTCACAGTAGTCATTTCTCTTAACTAGCTTCAGTCTAGGAAGCTATTTTGGATTAATTTCTTGTATGTTACCCTTTTTTGCAAAAGCCTCTCTTTCACCCTCAGGATGCCTTTTCGGGACTCCACATTGTGGTTGCCTTTTTTCCCCCACCATTTTGCTCAGTGAAGGACAATGTACCTAGCTAACACTAGGTGGTATTGGAGTTCTTTTATTCTCATGAGTGCTTTGAAATATATTGCTATCATCATGTTTCATCCATGTATAACCAATTTAAGAATAGCCGTATGACCTAAAATTAATTTTCATCTCTCTTTGAAGAATACGGTTTTACCCAGTCTAAAGTAGTTTGCCAACTCTTTCACCATGCAACAGCCTCCTTGAAAACTCAACAACAGCTCTAAGATCCTATTAGCCATTTTAGATATGTGAGCATTGTTAGGATAACATCAAGATGGAGAAGAAAAGCATGGAAGATTAGATGGAGAGACCGCAACACAGATTTGGCTGTACTGTTAATGAGGTGGGGGAGCTACTGAAGCATAAAAGAGTAGTTCAAAAGTTGTTGCTATTTGATAGGTGTATTGTTCCTAAATTTTCTACAGATGTCTTCAGAAATATTTCCTTCAACCATTGTTTGAGGGATAAAATACAGGATCAGGCAGGGAAACCATATGCCAAATGTTCAGAAAGCTGCCTTTGTTTGCTCTTGTGTTTGCCAGGATGCATTGTAAAATGAGATCTTTGCGAACCTGTTTGATGTTTGGTTTCAATGAAGAAACAGGTGATCATGACTTACATTAAGAATTGAACATCGTGGGTTACTTCAGTAGGCTGTCATGACAGAACTTCAATGTGACTGACATTTTCATTGTGCTTGAGAGTGATAGGTGGGTGGCATCCTGAAACAACTGTTCTTTGTGCTGCTAACAAGATACCTTCTAATTGATATATCATTTCTTTCTCCAAAAGCAATCCAAGTAATAATATGAATGAAATAAAATCTGTTCAGAAGTAGCTGTTATTTTAGAAAACTTTTATTTCTTCCACATAGTGGTGTCTAAATAATGTATTCCAACTTAAGGATTCCTCCTTCTTCAAGCATCCAAATTGTCTTAAAAGCAGAAGAAAAAAATATGTGTAAGAACTTCTAAGTTACAGGTTCAGTTTCACGTCTGTAAAAGTGAGAGATGATAAAGAGAGTGAAAAGATGTTTTATATATCTGAACATCATTTCTAAATCCTGAGACACTCCCCATTACCATCCCAGTGATTAGATTTTTCTGTGTTAAACTTTCTTTTATTGATTTGTAGCACACTGATTTGCGTTACAAGGTGTGGTGATAAAACTAGAGAAGTAATACTGAAGTGACCAGCATTCTGTATAAAAGTACAGTGAAAAAATGTTAGAAATTTGTTAAACATGCATTGCTATTACATGTTCTCAGTTTATCACATAATTTTGTAAATGAAGTTATATTTCCTGTACATAAATTGTCATGTTTGTCCTGAACACACAATTTTCATGCCCATAAATCTGTATTGTTTGCAGAGATTCTTATAGAATATTTCCTTTTTTCCTTTTCAACTGCTTTTAATTTTTTCTAATCCAAAATGTGTGGCAATTCATTTAAATCTCTTTGTTCCTCTGGCTTTTTGCAAAATCTCCATATACCCCTATGAATAAAATATTCTTCTGCTAATGTTCTTGTAAATAATTCTCTTCCTTAAACTGTTGTTTAACCAAGATATTTTAATAAATACAGAAAATAACACAAAAAATCAGTGAATGAGTGACCGTGGGCATATGAGTTTATTACACACTGGAGAGAAAAAGCACCTATTACCTCCACAACCCCCCAAGATATTTCTATATCTACTGTTCCCACTAATTTAAAGATTATTTTAATTATTTTTTTCCAACAAAAACTTTCAACTTTCTTTGAAGTTTTACACTATCTGGCTTTGGCAAGTCCCTCTTGTAACTTGGAAAATCTCTAACGTCCCTCTGCAAAAACCTTTGCATGGAACCAGCCTTTCCATTCTGGTTCTTTAACACATCATTTAATCTGTGATGAAAGATTGGTTTACATAACTTCATTTGGCCTGAGAGTTTTTAAATAAAGATTTTCCTTTTTTTGTCTGCCATAAGAAAGGCTGTCTTCTTTCAGTATGAAAAGTGTAGAATCATGATAATAATCTAGACTCCTGTTGAAGAGCCACTGCATAACTGCAACTGATTTGTAGTCTGAAACTCGCTCTTTTTTAAGAGAAAATGGTTAAGCTTGTCCTATTGCAGCTCTGGGTACCTCCATAACCTGATTATTTAAAACTGTTTTCAAAAAGCTAGTCATTGCATCTCCAGAACATGAAACAGCCCCATGTATCTTGCTGGGACTTTGACTGATTACAGCAGCAGACTAGAGGACTGAGGATGTCTACAGCTTGACCTCAACATCAGAAGTGGATCTTTTTTTTTAGGGAACTGTAAAATCAGAGCACCATACCAATTTATGTTCTGGAAACCTTAGCCACCTATTATAATAAATCATCAAGAACTGGCTTGATAAATCAGGAGAGTAGAGGATTCTGAGGGTGAGAGAAGAGTAAGCTTTCAGATGCCTCCTTATGTTTGCATTGGCTATGTTTTCATTGAACAAGATAAGTTCTTTTATGTGTAAATAAACAGTGTCAGGACATTGAAAGCAAGTGGGCATAAATGAATCAGATTGAAAAAAACAAATTTAACAAATTCTTTAAAATGTGTCAGGAATTATATGGGTTCCCCCGAAGTTTCTTTAAAGTACCCTTCCTTTAACCTGAGGGCCTGTTAAGATGACCTAAATATTTTTCAGCTGTGTGAGATTCTCTTCTGTTTTATTCATGGAATTAATAAAAGCTTTCAGTTCTTGTGTTATAAAGCTTTTGCTCAAAAAAATTATCTAGTTCATGACTGCTTTTTTCCTTGATTTAATTATCTTAGGGTAATATTGTTGAATGAAGAGACAGAAGCCTCAAAAATTTATAATTTTATGCATTCTTCTTTGCAAAGATATCTTTCGGTGAAAATTAAAATGTCTTCTCATGTCAAAATCTGTTTCTAGATTTATATGAAGTGTGGAAGTAGAAGATGAATTGCCCTTCCTTGTTTGCACTCTCATAAGCTAGTTTCCTTTTTCCCCCATTCAGATAAAAGTCATGAAACAAGTTCTCGTACTAGTGTAACTACTATACATAGGCCAATTTCATTCCAAAAGATTTTCTTCATTCCAAGAGGACAAAGCAAGGAAACAGAAATACAAGTTGGAAGGAAAAGTGGAGAAGGTTTAAATTAGGAGGTGGATTTACAACATTTTTACAAAGCAAGTGTCTACACAGGTCTTTACTAAAACAAAAGGCTCTTATACTGATTTGTGTGATTTTCATAATCTCTCACTATTATTTTCTGTCTTACGTGTTTATGATACTAGAAGGCCAAGCAATTTAAAACATATGAGGTCTGCCAAGAATTGACCTTTCAGATACATATCATTTTGAAACTTCACTTATCATACTCTTCAAACTTTAATTTGTTATGTAGGAAAGGCTTTTTTTTGACATAAAAAAGTTTTTTTGATTCTCTGATATTTATCTCTAAGCTTTTTCTAATCTTTTACTAAAGAAATATGCTTATATTTTTAGAGAAAACAGAAATTTTTCTCCTATCAGACCTGAGAACCTGAACACATTCATAGCTGTAGGCATGCTTTCATAACAACTCCACAAGCTATTTTCCAGTCTGAAATGAGAGAAGCAGGATTTGGGGCCCTACAGTTTGGTACTTAGGCACTAACATTTTTTCAGCATTGGTAACAGATGAATACCCATTCTGAATCAAGAGCTGTCTTTCTAAGTGTAATACTGTTTACATATATACACCTTACTAACATTGGTGTTCTTTTCATCTGAACTACATCCTTGTGTTTTCCTATCTCATGGCCAACTCATTTTAACACATACCAAATTACATTTTTCTCTTTTTTCTCTTTTAAAAGACATTTGTGCTATATCCTACTGTAATTTAAAATTTTATTATATTTCAGTAATACTAATGAGAAAAATGTAAAGCCAAAACTGCTGTGGATTGTGTTGTGCATTTTTCCTTGGAAAACTGTGAGGATTATAACTATTACCAGTGGAATCTAAAATAATGAGCAGTTTTCCCTTAATTTTATTTTCCCCCAGTGAGAAAATGAGAGTTGGAACTTTATACAGTTGTTAGAGGAGAAGGTTTATTTCTTTGTCTTTTCTTTCATGGATAAGATATTATAAAATTTTGAGCTTTCATTTCATGGAAACATGAAATAAAATTTAATTCCTACCCTGTGTCTGTGGTCTATATTTTGTCCTGACCAAAGTACTTGAAAAATAAATGTTGAAATTAATTATTAAAATCTAAGAGTAAAAGATGGTAATTATTTTTTTGTGAAGAAAATTAGGAAATAGACATTTTCATTTTTTTCCACTTTACTTTGTAAAGAAGCATAAAATTTTGCAGGTTTAGAACTTTTTCATCTTGATGCATTTTTATGTCTGACTTCATCAAATGTAGAATGAATATATTACTTTTCTGTGTGAGTCCTTCCAGCACACATGTTTTGAAGAATGTCTGTCCAGACCAAGAATAAGAAACATTGCCTGAGGTAGCACATTTCAATGTGCATTTCCCAGAGCTTGAAAAATCCATAATGGGATTTTTTTTCGGTATTAACTCATTTTGTCAGAAACATACAATTTATATGTATCTGTATGTGTCTGTGGAGTGTCTTAAAATATTTTTAAAAATTATATATTCCTGAATCTAAAATTGAGCATGGAAAATCTTTTGTTATCCTCAACTTTTAGGTAGGATTTTCATCCACCAGAAATTGCATATTTACAGTAAGAAAAGCATGATGTGTCAACAATCCATGGTAGATATTTTTCAGTTATTCGAGTCACAAAAATGATTTGGGGAACCCCTCTCTTTGGTCTACCTTTCTGTCCAGAAACCCAAGTGATCTTTTTCCCAATTTACGTACTCATCATGGGGAACCACAGTGTGTGATCAGGTTCTTAATGGCTGAACCTATATTGTGTCTTTTTTATTAACCGGAGTATGCCACTTCTTTTTCATGCAGGTTTTAATATGTAAAACTCGCCTGTCCTGGATGATGTTAGCAAGAGGCAGAATCTTGCTAAGGAAATCTTTTCCAGGAGAAGACATTCCTCTTTGTTCCTTCTTCCATTTACCCACCACCTATTCAGGCTCAGCTTAAACTGCTTTTATTCACGGCTGATATCATACCCCTTCCATTTCAATCTGGACTGTTTAATAAGGCCTTCTCTAATGCCATAATCAGTTAACAAACCACCAGTGTCACTCAGACATGAGCATACCACATTAAGATTGGATGAGTAATTCTGCTTTCAACGGAATAATGCAGAGATATTTTGGTATCTATTTCATGGGGTAATAATTGACATATGAACCTTGCAGTCTAATTTATTATTTGTTAATTGCTATAAGTTAATACATTGTACTTCATGTCTATTCTAAAGGTTGTACCTTATGAGAACAAGAGTTGCAGTCTTTTCATCTGTGTTGTGTGTCTGATTGAATTTCAGTCTCATTTTCCACCCCCTGGATTTTATGACCTGATATATATATTGGGGTCAGTGAAGTTAATATTACTGTTAGTTCAGGAACATAGAAACCTTGACTGGGTGCAGTAGTTGGTCCTGCAGAATTGCAATCGCCAAACTCATTCACAACAACTAGATGAGACTGTGTCATATACCTCAAGTAACTGCATAGAAATCCACAAGGTTAGTATGAAACACATCACCAATGGATGTATTTTCATAGGTAGTAGCCCTTGTAGCCTTGAGGGAACCAATCCAAGAAAACACTTTTTCAGATATGCTGTGGGTTCATGACTGGATAAAATTTGACTGTTTGTACCCGTAGTTACTGGTAATATTTATGTGATGGATTCTGCAGTTCTTTGTTAACTCTTGTAATAAATCCCTTCTTATTTATACTGGTTACATGGCTTGGAGGGCAATGGAGAGATGGAAGATATTGTGATTAACCCCTGATCTCACGGGTAGGCTTCTGCAAACTGGCCAGGAAATGTCTACAAGCATCATGCTGCATTCTTTGTAAATACAACAAGTGATAATCACAAATATATATGCACATGCGCATACATAAAGTACAGATAAGTGTTTGCAGGACTGCAACAGGATACTTAGTTTTCTGTGTTATCTGTAGAAGACAAGAATACCTGATGATACCCTTCCCTTCCCTTCCCTT
>VYXF01005954.1:231637-255170 GCA_013397295.1 Polioptila caerulea | reverse complement strand
ATTCCCACTGGTGCCCTGCACACCCTACACACATCTTGCTTACACAAGTGCTGGGTTCCTGTCGTGCACCACAAGCACTGCCCACTGTGACACACAACATGCCCTGCCCTGTGCCCTGCCATGGGAATGGATGTGACACTTGGGGACACAATTTCAGGGTCATGATGGTGGTGCTGTGGTGACAATGGTACTGGATCATCTTGCAGGTCTCTTCTAACCTTGAAGATTCCAGGATTCTGATTCCTAGCTTCCTCTGGTTTTTGAATAAAAATTATAGTGTCTAACTGAAGGAGAAAGAGAGATTGTCGTGATTGATTAATATTTCAACAGGGCCTCATAAATCAATAATCTCTCCACTGTAGTATAATTCACCACCAATGCTCTCTTCCCCTGCTTGGCCTTTGAATCCCCTCACACACTCTCAGTTTGCAACAGAGATGTAATCTAATGAACAAAAAAGGAAACCAAAAAAGAACATGAAATGACAGGCATGTTGAGTGGAAAAGTTTAGTATCCATTCCCTACCCCATCAAACAGCATTTTATTGATAGAAATCAGTATTGGTATTTTTATTCTATTTGCTGTTGTCTCATTGATATTTTGTTTATATCGTATAAATATAGTGATAGGTTTATATTTCTTTGATAATATTTATAGTTATATTATTTATTTGTATTAATAGTATATATGAGCATAATACAAGTCCTTTCTGAATGTCCACAACAGTGAGGGAAAACTGGCATAAGACACACGAGGGAAGACTTCAGTGAGCTTTACATGAGAGGGGTTCTGCACAGGGAGAGGCTGTCCAAAAAGGCTGGGAAATCTCCATCCTGGGAGACAGCCCCAAACAAAGAGCACAATGCCCTGAACAACTCAATCTAACCGAGAAGTTGTCCTTGCTCTAAGCTGGGGATAGGACCAGATGACCTCCAGAGGTCCCTTCCAATTTAAGTTAAGTCTTTGATACTTAGCTCAAAATAAACAATTTTTGACATTAGCTATTCTGCTTTGCCTTTTCCCTATCGCCCAGCCCCACAGGCAGTGTATTGCTCCGTGGGCTGTAGGGCAGCTTGGGAGAGCTCTCATTCCTGGAGAAGAATAAGGGCAGTGAGCTGAGGGAGACTTGGCAGTGTGCTTGAGGCTTTCATGATCTAATTGAAAGGAAGGCGAATTTTATCTGACTTGACCCTGATTTAAATCCTCCACTCTCATGCTCTGAAGTTTACAACCTCTTCTTTTACTTCCAGCAGAGTTCCACCTCCTCTAGTGCCAGAGCTGGCGTGACTCATCCTGGAGGGCACTGCTGTGCCTGGGCCTTTGCCTGAGCTGTGGCCCTGCTGGGAGAGATCTGCCATAAGAGAAAGCTGGAAACAAACTTAACCTCATTTTGGATGGTCCGCTGCCATCTAGGAGTGGCGAGAACTGGGAATCCATTTTCATTTATTCACTTTAAAGTGAATTGTATTGCCTGCCCATGGAAGCATAGGGTGCAACTGAGGAAGATGCTGCTTTTGTGCAAGAAGTGCTGCAAGGATTAAAGTGCTCCTGGGTACAAAGTGTGAGGATGAGTCAGGAGATCCTGGCTTCAAATGGGAGCTCTTCAAAGTGGCATCTGCCTTTTTTGGTGAGCCTCTCACAGGCCTCTCATTTAAACAATGCAAAACCAGAACGAAAGCTGAACAGCTCTGATGTGTGAACGGAGGCTGCAAAGCAGGGCTCCCCAAGGGTTTCTTTCTGCCCCAGCTGGATAAAATACTGCTGTCTGTCTTTCTTGGAGAATGGAGATGGTGCACGTGGCTGCCCAACCTGGAGCATTGCTGCTCCCACCAGCCAGGAGTGCTGCCAGCTCTGCCCCAGAGCTGCCTGTCAAGGCAGACATTTCTTGCTCGTTAAAAAGAGACAAAGGACAATTAGATTGCAAGTAAACATGTTTATCTCCACTTGGAAGGCCTGCCAATCCACCAGGCCACCACTTTCTTGAGGCTTTGAGAAGGTGCTATGCCAAGCTGTCAGGTCTGTGTTAGTTCAGAGATCCATAGAATGGTTTGGGTTGGAAGGGACCTTAGAGATAATCCAGTTACAGTCTTCTGCCATGGGCAGGGGCATCTTCCACTTGTTCAAAGCCCCATCCAGCCTGGCCTTGAACACCTCCAGGGATGGGGCATCTACAGTTTGCAGCAAACATGTTCAGCACCTGAATGAGAAGATCTGCCCTTGAATTAGAGGTCTGTTCCTCAGTGTCTGCTCCACACTGCACAGGCTTGAAGCCTGGCCTGGAGCCCTTCAGATATTGTGTTTTTAATTAGTTTTGGTATTAACCCAGCATCTCTACACCCTGCACTACACTATCCTCTGACTCCATAGAACAGTGCTCTTTTAGCATTACTTCACTAAGTGCAGTCCTATCTGGGGCTTAAAACCAGCCTCTTTAATTAACTGACAACTTTAATCCACATGTTACACTCTGCTTATCTGGAAACTGACTCTTACTTCTGATAAGCCATGACCTAATTGCCCCCTGTCCTCATCCTCTGCAGAAGTGCAGTCGATGCACTGCTTCTCCCAGGCAGTTGCCCAATATGCAGAAGCTCTCCTGCTCTTGTTAATCCTCTGCATTTAAACCTGGCATTGGATGCAGCAGAGGGAGTCCTTACAGCCCCTCTCCTCCATTCCTCTCTCTCTCCTTCCCACCCGGACCATGCTCAGCTGGCAAAGAACTGAAGCAGCATCACAGGTGCTTCACAGGTGCCCTATGCAGTCAGTATTTTACCTCCTGCCTGCATAGGGCACCCATTTCTAGGCCTTAGAAGCAGAAGACAGTTTTGCAGCAAGAGACATAGTTCTTGGTGTCACTGAACTCAACATACAAGAAACTGATGTGAGTCTGGCTAGTATATTCTGGGTTTATTTGCCATCTACCTTTTTTTAACTTCTAGGAAAGTTTTAGGCCCCGGAATGCAAGTCAATATGAGCTACTAGCAAATGCTTTTCAGGCATTTGCTTCTCTCCAGATATAAGGGGTTCCAAAAAGTTGTCAAATACATTCTAAGCTGTTTTTCTAAAGTTTTAGAAGAGAATTTATACACTTAATTTGGGTGTATGCTTAACTGCCGTTAGGTCCTGCCAGTTTTAACCTATCCAGCCAGCTCTCTGCTGTTGTCCTGGACATTTGTCAAATTATTTTGATTCAAAGCTGTGGATCCAGTCACAGATATCTTCCCTTTCACCCCACTCTTGTGGAAAGACAAATGAGAGGGAGGCTTTGCAAGGAGATGCTGAAAAAATGTCGGCTCCAAATAAGATGAGTTTGTGTCCTTTGGTACCACAGGCAAGGACACAGATGTGAAAGGAACAGGAATTAACTCACGAGGAAAATGTGGGAGCTGGGGGGATGCTTGGTGGCACCCATTGCTATTTTGGAGGCTGGGCTTCCAGTATTTTTTTATGTTATGAGGAGGGTCAGGGAGATCCTGGCTGTGCTCCTTTGGTGCCTCAGCAGTTCCCTCCCTCCCACGTGGCTGCCTGCCCTCAGAATGCAGGGATTTGGCTGCTTGATGTCATTAACTGCACGGGCGAAACTCTTAGCAACGCTCTGAGCCATTTGTACCACTCCAGTACGACAAAATAGATGTCATTGCTGCAGCAGGCCAGACGTGGAGATTGGGTCCCTGTAGTGCTCCCTCCGTGCCAAGCAGATTTCCATTAGTTGCTCCTCGAGTGGCATTAGAAGTGACAGCCACTGATTCTCCCGCAGGGAGGGACAGGGCTGCACGGGGACACGGAACAGACTGGAGGCAAACTCCGAGGGACTCCTCACACAAGGAGATGCTTCAAAGGACAAGTGTTTTTCAGGGGTCCCAGTGAAAAATATCCTGCACAGCCTCGTGCTGTCTGCAGTTGAAGCCATGGATACTTTTCCTCCATCCTTATTTCCACACCATCCATCAATCCTGGTGCCCTTTCAGTCCCTTGGTTTTGCAATGTCAGCAGCGTTGGGATCCCAAAATGCTCCCAAGTCATTTCCACTCTGCTATCCCTGGCACAGAGACCTCATTATCCTGGATTGCCCAAGTCCATCTGCCCTTTCCTCAGGGATTTTATCCCTGTGGGGTACAGATATTTTTACAAATGACAGAAGCAGTGCTGTGGGAACTGGGGGAAGAAGCACATTCTGCCTGCCTTGGCAGGGATGTCCGTGTGGACAGTGCACACATGAGCTGGTCAGAAAGCTCTGGTAACAACAGCACAGCAGCTCAAGCACAAACAGAGAGAGGAAAGCTGAGGATTTTGGCAGGGTGAGCCTACCTGTGCCTGCCTGACATCCCAAAAAGCAGAGAAAACCTCTTTGGCTCTCACCTAGGTCATCAGCTGTGACATCAGCTGAGCTGCCTTCTCCCACTTTCTCAGACAAAGAAAGAAACTTCTGTTGGAGGAGCTGTTTTATGGTTTTTATTTATGTCTTAGTAATCTTTGAGTCATGGTTTAATCACATTTGATCAACAAAACATGGCTGGAAAATGAAAAGTCAGATGTTTAAAATTTTGAAAGTACTCAACAGTGCTCTGAAGTTTTTTAGCTCTGATTTTGTTTTTCCCCTCTGGATTGTTTTAGCAGAGAAATTCTGCACTTCTTCAGTTCAAATTTGAAAAGAGTTTCATTTGACCTAAAACGCCCTTTTTTTCCCTTTTTTTTTTTTTTTTTTTTCAGTGAGTGATCCATTCATTCTGAAAACAAAATACATGGCAACATCCAGGCAGAACACCGTGATCACAGCATTGTGCCGTGTCTGATCTGCTCCCCAGCCACCCCTCCCCTCCATGTTCAGCAAAGTGAGGCACTACATGTGAACATGTTTTTATGCTCCTTCCCACCCCCAGCTTGGTAAATGAAGTCCCTGGTAAATGACACCCCAATGAGATCAGTAGTGAACCCCTCAGGCAAGAGTTGTCACACCCTGTTTGTGGCTCTCGGGCTGTTTTGTGCTCCTTGGACATCCCTGCCTGGTGAGTTTTGCCCCAAGGGTCTGAGACAGCCCAGGAGAGAAAAGAAAGGCACAGTTGTGTGCAGACATCAAGCTCAGAGACAATAAAGGCGATATTTCCACCCCTTTCTGTGGCTGGCCTTGGCCGTTTGCTGCCTGGCACTTGCTGTTTTCCTCCAGGTCCATATGGCATTGACTGGCTGCTGGAATTCAATGGAATTGGTTAACTGGCTTGTACAGCCAGCAAGGAAAGAGAAAAGCTGTTTTATCATCAGCTTCAAAGCCATCATTTAGTCGCATGAAATACCCATAAATGGAAGCAACAGCAGACCAGGGCTTGATGAGAAAACCACTTGCAGCCCCTGCTCGATACTGAGCTCTTGCAAACTCCCAGCACACCAGGCAGCTCCACCTCAGGGCTGCTGGGGAGGCAGGGAATTTGTACCTTTCAAGCCTTCTCCAGCCACACACAGACCCACCAATCATCTCTTTTTCCTGGGTTTCTCCACCTCTCCAACTCCTCTTCCAGGACAGTATGTACTTTTTTGTCTTTTTAAAACCTTATTTTAAACCTACAATCAAGGTAAATAACAGGAAGTATTTTTAAGTGGGAAGTTGGGATATTAATTACTGTAGAAGACCTTACAACCACCCCCAAGGTGTCTGACATGTTAGGCATGCAAATAAAAAGAGATCAACAGGTAGATCAGGTTGTTTCATCTCAGATATATCTATTTTCCTAGCCCAGAAAGGAAAACATGAAAAATTGAGAGGAACTCTTGAATAGTTTGGTAGCACAGAAAGATGCAGCCAAGGCAGCCAAGGCAGACAAACGTGGAAGAAAACACATCTCCTTTTCTGAAAAGGACGTCTTAAAAAAAATCATTTTTGAGGCATTTCTGCCTGAGACAGACGTTTGGCTCCTAGAGCTGGAATTTGGGCCAGAAGTAATCAGGGACGGCGGGCAGAGGCAGCATACATAACGAGGGAGCCTGCATGTGGGCTCTTATCACTTGGAAGCTAAGAGATGATGAAGGCAGCTTAATCCATGCAAATATAGAATAATGACAACCTTGAATTTGTGCGTCACAAAAATAGTGGGAATGGAGGGGAAAAAAGAGAGAGAGAGAGGGTGAGAAGCAAAAAACAACAGCATTTGAATCAATGTGCATCATTAATGGATGGGGCCAGAGAGAGAGAGAGAGAGAGAAAAAAAATCAATCCCAAGGCAGAGTGGAGTGATGGCTACTGCTCGTGTGTGCAGGGAAACCTGCAGGACGGGAAGGGAGAGGAGAGCATGTCAGAGGAAGAGCCTGGCCAGGCACGAAGTGATGCTGATCTGCTTGGTGGCAGCCTGATTTCTCAGCCTGGGTGCTGGCAATGGTCACTTCAGCCCAGCATCCCCCTGCTGAGCCCAGCTCCTGGCATGGAGTGGCTTTTCCAGGGGGGTAAAAGCTCACCCTTCCCCTCGGTGATGGAGCAAAGGCTGCGTTTTGTGACCATCTGGTAAAAAGGCAGCAGCTGAAGCTCTGCCGTGGTAATGGTGAGATTATTATGAATAACCACTGGAATAACTGAAGAGGGGTCGTTGCGGGTTTAGTCATTGCTGGGAAATTTTAATTAGCCATCAGATATTTTCTTTCCCGGGGATAATGTGATGCCTGTGAAGCAGAACCTTCTGCAGGATGAGGCTGTGTGAGATTGGACCATGTGGCTGGGGAGGTCCCCAGTGCCACAGGGAGGGTGTGACAGGATGTGAGCCCACAGGAGATGGGTGACCACACACCCAGATGCAAAGCAGCACATCCAGTTGCCCCCAAACTGAGGATACGGGTGTGTCTGGGTCTTTGTTTGAAGTGTAAAAGCTACAATTGCTGACAGAGAGGACTTCCAGAACAATCTCATCCTTGACTTACTCTTTGCCCTCTTAATTCCAAGCAATCCACTCCTACACTTATTACTGGGGAGGGGGCCAGATGGATGAGATCCATGGCATTTTCTTGCCTGTAACCTCAGCTATTTTTACAATAAATACTTTGCGTTAGACAGGTCAGATTTATTTTTGGTAACCTCCCTGTTGCATTTGATACCATTTTCTATTAAACTCTATGTCTTGTATTATTCCTCCCTTCAAAATTAGTCAAATGCCTGTCATACTCCTGAGGTAAAGTTAACAGATCAATTATTGTCTGGATTAATTTCCCTATCCCTGCAGCCTCAGTTGTTTTCCAGCCTTGTGGCCCCTATTTCCTTGTGCAGACTGGTCTGAAAGCCTGGCTGCCAGGGAGGTAATATCAAGTGCCTGCTTTTCTAATAATTTGGAATGGAGCTTACCAGCTATCTGCATCCAAGGATTTCCTCTGCTTCCTCCTCAGATGTCAGTGTCCCTCCATACTGATGATTCCATTAAATTTCTTGTCTTTGCCAATTGTGGCCTCCCATCACTCTGGTTCTGGTCAGTATCGTTGTCACAGTCTTCACCTGCCAAAATTTTGGTGTACCAAAGTCTTCTCCTTGGGATCTCAGTCAGAAACCTCCTAAAATTCAGCTTGGCATTGTCACTTTAGCTACTCGTGGTTCATCTGGTGGAAGAATCCAGAGTTACTGAAGCTCTGAGTGTTCATGGACAGAGACTTTTCACCAGAGCATGGAGTGAAAGGACAAGGGGGGATCGTTTCAGACTGAAGCAGACTGGGTTTGGACTAGATATTAGGAAGAAATTCTTTACCATGAGTGTGGTGAATCACTGGAAAAGATTGTCCAGAGGAGTTTTGGCTGCCCCATCCCTGTGAGTGTTCAGGATGAGGCTGGACAGGGCTTAGAGCAACCTGGTCTAGTGGAAGGTGCCCTTGGGAGAGAAGCTGGAAATAAATGATCTTCGAGGTCCCTTCCAACATAAACCATTGTGTGTTCTATGATTTGTGCTGAATGACTATGTGCTGTTAATAATTATATTTTAATTACCCTTTCACCCCGTTTTCCTGAACCTGCAGTAAGATTCCCTATGTTGTGCAGTCACACTGGCATTCTTTCTACAGATGAGTGCAAGATTTTTCTCTTTTTTAATTGTCTAAAAAAAATAATCATGCTTTAAAGAAAGATTGTATATTTTCAGTTTAGCTACTACATTTCTTTATCCCTTTGCAAAAACTTGAGCACTGTTTTTTCAAAGGTACCATTTACAGATATAATACAGTATCCAGTTCCTCTGGGACACTTTTTAAAGTTTGGGTACTTGTAACTTGTTATTTAATATATTAGTTTGGGCCAGTTGCCTTCTTTTGGCACCTCAATTCCTGATGAAGCTTCAGCCATTTTCATCTGAAAATCATATACTTGTCCTGCAAATACTTCTCCAAACCTCCTCTGCAGTGTCCTTAGCCTTTTAAATAGCCCAGCCAGCTCATTTACAGACCAGTAGTTCAACAGGAGCCCTCTGCCAAGCTTCATGCTTCCTGTGTGCCTGAAATGATCTTGTTTGCGTTAATATTTTCAGCATTTGCCTGTTCTGGACCCTTCTCAGCTGTCATAATTTTTTTATATCACATTTCTCTTGACGTTGCCTGCACGTCTTTCCATTGGCATTATTCACTGTAGGTCACTGCTTACTGAAGAAAGAATTTTTGGGGTCAGGCTTCCTTTTAACCCTCCCTGAGCTTCAGAAGGTGTTGGTTATTATGGGGGGCATGTACCAAAAGCTGAGCTGTGGCATGGCCTGGCAATGCCCAGGGTGCAGTAGGTGGCTCTGCCTGTCCCTTGGCATCCAGAGAAATATCTGACCTCACACTCTGCCTGGCAGGGTAAGGAGCCAGGTCAGGGGCAGCAGTTTCTTTAATACCTTCCAGGCCTTTCCACTGAATCTCAATAATCAGAAAGCTGGGGAGGAAACAGAAACCAGAGCATTATCTGGAGATGCTGGTCATTCCCTCTGGACTGTGCTAATTAGGAGAGATTGCATCACCTGTCCCATTCTACAGACTTCAAAGGCATTGCACAACGATAAAATCTGCTGTACAAACAAGCTGCACTCGGTGCTCAGGACTTGCACAGCCAGATTGTTCTCCTGCACACGTCCCTGACACGGTCTGTGAGCCCCCAGCTCCAGCTGAGCTGGGAGCAGGGCGGTCACCCACGGGCACACAGACCTCACTCTGGGCTCCATGTCACGCTGCCCGTGTCCTGCCACCCTTTTTGGAAGCTGTCCCTGAGGACACAGTAACGTCACCAGGCACTGGGAGTTGTTTTAGAGGGGAAGGTGCTTCAAGAAAACTGACAGCCTGCAAGCCTTCTCACTCACCCCTGTGGGGGCTTTGGAAATGGGGAGTCACGTTTGCTGCACTGATTCTCTTTGGAAAAAACGTGTTCAGGGCAGTGCTGACAATCTGAGATTATTTCCACTGAGTAGTCCTGGGCAAGCAAATAACACTGTAAAAGAGTCTATGAAAGCTCTGCACCACTCTGTTTGAACTCTAAATGCTGTCATCTCACAAAATAAACACCTGAGCTCATTTCTCTGAATAAGGCTTGCTTTGCCTTGATGCAGTGCTGAAGTAGGGATCTACAGCTTCTCTGCACAGCCTGTGCCAGTGCCTCACCACCCTCACAGGGAAGAATTTCTTCCCAACATCTAATCTAACCTTACTCTCTTTCAATTTGAAGCCATTCCCTCTTGTCCTGTCACTCCAGGCTCTTCTAAATAGTCTCTCTCAATCTTTCTTATCGCCATCAGGTGCTGGAAGGCTGAAATTAGGTCACCCCAAAGGCTTCTCTCTTCCAGGCTGAACAGTCCCAGTTCTCTTCACACAGGAGAGCCTTTCCACACAGGAGAGGTGCTCCATCCTTCTGATCATCTTGGCCTCCCATGGACTCACACCAGATCAGGAGCCGTGGCTCACTGGGCAGCTTCCAGTCCTGGGGAGGAGGGGGAAGGAGAGCAGGTAATCATGCTCAGGGGAACAAATCACTCCTCTGTTCCCAGCCAGGGCTTTGGCTCCCAAAAATACCCTCTCTCAATACCCCACCCAAGTTTTCACGTACGTTGCGGCTCACGCTCAACCTGAGCATGTGGAAATGGTCATTCACCTTCAGCAGGCACATCCAGGCAGCTCCCTGCTCCTTGCTGGGATGCTCAGGCCTTAGGGATTTAATTTGCAAGCCTGCTGGTGGGCTTTGCAGCAGCTCCTGTTTGTTCACTGCTTACAGTCAAAGCAATAACCCACCATGAAGGATTTTTGATCCAAAAGCCTCACGTGCAGTTCATCAGTGTTGGGACATTGGGCTGAGTGTCCTGTCTGTCACCTGCCTCTGCTCCTCTGAGGGAAAAGTTAAAACCCAAGGGAGACAGAGAGACAGAGAGGTAAATCCTATTATAGTTTCACAGGTCTAATCTGCCAAAGCAGAACAGGAACAATTTTTAATTTTATAAGCACCTACTTTTAACCTTATTCAGGGATACTACACTTTTCCACAATCAAATATTAGTTTAAACTGTCTTAAGCTTGACACCTTATTACACAAAGCTTCTTAGAAATAGAAATAAAATAAATAATCTTACACAAGAGTGCCAGACTGAAAGGGCCTGCAAATGGATGGCTAATTCAAAGTCAATGAGATTTCAGGTGTAAGGTACATACATTTACAAAGCTATTATTCTCCTTCCTCAGAATGCTCTTAGTTACAATTTTAATCCAGCTGAGGTGTCTGCTGGAGGGGGGGTCTTTCCCTGGAAGGTGAGATAGAGAATTTTCCCCTGATTTCAGACAGCATAAGGCCAGAGATCTCTTCCTGCAAATTGTGGTGTGACAGGATTTCACCCTGATTTTACATCATTTACATTGAGTATTTACCCTCTATTTTTTCCCCAGGCTTCTGATAGGAATTTTCTTTTCTGAAAGGTAATTAAACTGAAACAAAGAGCTGAATCCCTCTGTAAGCTCTACAAGAGATTAGACCACTTCTGCGTATCACTCCAGAGATAATAAGAGCTCTGGGAGCTTTTCAGGGAGTAACTTATTGGACATAATGAGCTTCTTACTGGGGCACCTGCCACCAGTGCTGCTTAAGAGTGTCGGTTCCCAAAGGTCTCTTGAAATTTAACTGTGATTTTTTTTTTTCCTAGCCAACTGATGACTTTATCCCTCAGAGGCATCACTGGAAATGGCTCTCTGAGAGCCTCACGTGGTGTTTCATTCTGAGATTGGAGAGGGACCTTTGACTGTGGGTCTATGAGACCCCATTGGCCCAAGCTTAGCATGAAGAGTGCTCTTCCTCCTCAGCTCCCCTGAAATGAAGGCACTGGGAACACAAGAGACCCTGCTGTGTGTTGAAAGGGGTGCAGAGAGACCAGTTAGGAGAACCAGCTCCAGCCCTGGAGCTGAGGAATGCGCAGGGCTTGTGCAGGAGTGCTGTGAAAAGCAGAATGATGTGTTCATGTACCTGCAGACAGAGGTGAAGAGGACCCAAAGCACATACAAAGAGCAGAAAGGAACTGCTGTAGGTAGTCTGCAGGGAAGCAGACACCTGGTGAGTCAGCATTCCCCCCTTGAGAAAGGTGCTGATTTCATTTGCTTTTCTGATGGCACTGCAGTGCTTACCGAACTGCAGGCTTATTTTGGGCTCTCTAAGCAGCTCTTCCCCACCTCCAGGAAGTGCTTGTGGGTATCCACAGCATGGCAAAACCCTCTAGGCAGAACAGCTACAGATGGGTTACATCTACACCAGCCCCAGTGGGTGTGCATGAGTGGGGCTATGCTGAGTCTCTGAGGGGTGTCCAGGTGGGAAGGTGCAGCAGCAAAGCCTTTGGAGTTGCCTGGCACAGCCCAGGGGGACTCTGCAATCACACACTGCTGCCTGCAGAGACACATCTGGGACTGGGCAGTGCTTTGAATACTGTGTCCAGTCTGGGGAGGACAGGCAGCACAGCAGTGACAGTTCTGATACAGGCTTCCTCTGATGAAATCCTCTACTTGAGAGGATGTGCTTCTCCTTGGGAGCAGGGATTGGGTCTTGGGTTGATGTCAGGCTGCTGTTAGCATTGCCTTCAGCCCTCCTCCCTTTTGTCCCTCTCCAATAATGTCAAGGCTGTCCATTGGGAATGGTGCTGCCCATTCCTCCCTCTGCAGAGCTGCAAATTCCCACCCAGTAACCTCAAGACCTGTACATTTGTCCTGCCTCCTGCTCCCTCAAAGCTGGGCCGGGTCAGTCCAGGGCCTTGCACTTTCTGGCACCCTTGGTACCTGTGCACAGCTCAGCTGGGGTGTGGAGATGGGGAACAGCCAGAGGACAGAGCTAAAACAGAGACCAGGCTGCTTGACCAGACCCTGAAGGCATCAGGCTTCCCTTCACCCTGGGGACAACCAAGCTCCATAGCTCTCAAAACCTGATAAGCCTGACCCTCCACACACCAATTCACTGCCTGTGGCATCACCTCTGCCTCAGCCCAGAAAATAGGAACAGCATTCTGGTCCTGCAAACAGGTTGGCTCATTTCTGTGTGTGGTGACTTAGTCAAACAAGTGAAGCAGAGTCTCCTTGAAGGTTTAAAGACTGCATTTACCACTCCTGAGCTGACCTCATGCTGGCAGTCAGTATCCCTGTTTTCAGGGCAGAGTGGGGATTGACTAGATGATGTCCAAGGTTCTGATTCTGTGACTCTTTATTGCTACTCAGTTTATTTTATCCTCTCCCGTATGCTTCAGACAGAAACGTTGTAGCCCAAAGGAAAGATTTAGCAGGGAAAATGATTGCTTTTGACAATACTCACTGTGGCCTCTTGCTGAAAAGAAGACGGGCAGGCAGTAGCTCTTTCTTTTAAAGATGATAGATGGGAACAGTAACATCAGTGCCTTTACTTTGCTTCATTTTGCAGAGAAGTCATTTGAAACTGCAAGCACCTCTCACACAGCCCTGAAATATGGTAGCCATAAATCCAGGTACACCTTCTGTGGTGCTCCTTGAATTGTGCACCTCTCTGCAATGGCATCTCAGCAAAGGGAAGGTTCGTGTGGGGATCACAGGAGCACCGTGCGCTCGGCTGGTTGCCCTGAGATAGTCAAGAGCCAGTGCACACATGCTCTCTGCAAGAATCAAATTTCATTATGGAAACTTTTTACTTGTTGCTGCTTTTAAATAATCCCCAGCTGGGCCTGTTCTCCCGTTCTCCCCATCTGTTTCGTATCTGTATGAAGAAATAAAAAAAGCCCCTGTTGGAGGGAGGAGAGGAAGGTACCTTCTTGCTCACACACCAACCCAGCACACCGAAAACCCTTGGCTTTGTCTTCACCTTCATCACTGGATGGTTTTTTTCCCGATCTTCACACGTAAACTCATTAACATCACTTTTCCATCTGACCCACTTAGAGATCTGCGTCACTGGCGATGTTTCAGCACTGAGCAATCTCCCTCCACTTTGCTGCTCGCATCCTTGGGGGGGAGGGAGGTGTGCATGTGGGTCTTTGCTGAGCAGCACTGCCTTTTACGTGGATCTATATTTATACATTTGACATCTGAATGGGCTCAGACGTGCAAGAGTTGCCAAGAGCAAGCTGTGACACCTTCGTGTGGCACCTAATGGGGCCCTCTCACCTCTGGATGCTGATGTGGCGAGTTCTGCGCCGCTGGTGCAGCGCCTGCTCTGCGCAGTCAAACAAAGCTGCTTTTTTTAGAATGACAACCTATAATACTGCTGGTGCTGTGGAGAAGTGATAAAGGTAACATTTCACATCGCCAGTCAGAAACTGCCTCTCTTAGGATAACTTGGCAGGGAAAAAAAAGAGGAGGGGAATGAGCACAAAGCAGAGCGCGCAATTGTGAGCAGCGATGACGTCCGTTGTCACATAATCTCTCCTGAGCCATGTTGTGAGCAGGATTGGGTGACACTGCTGGAGGAAAAGCAAGAACCAGACACTGAAGGGATGCTACCCCATTGCCCTCCAAACCAGAATGATACTGTGCAAGACAGCCGTGAAAAGAAGGGTATTTCTAAAGCACTACATTGCTGTAAATGGTGACCATGAACACACAGTTTTCTGTGGCAAAAATGGTGCCAGTGAGGGGACCATGGCTGGAGAGAGCCCCCGAAGCTGTGGTGGTTTCCCTGGCTCCCAGAACTGCTCAGATTGTCCCAAGAAGAAAGCAGCATGCAAGGAAAAGAGGTTTGGCTCTTGCTGCCAGCTTGGCAAACCTGCCCTGGGCTCCGACAGGCAAGCTGGGATGGTTCCATCTCCTGCTTTATCACCTCTAATGGAAGAGCAGCTGACCGCTTTAAACCCCCTGGCAGGGGATTTGCAAGGCAAAGCTTTCAGTGGGGATGTCAGAAGCACACTCACCACTCCAGCTCCCTCCTGCTCTGTGAGGGCACGCCCCACTGGCAGGGTGCACTGCAAGCCAAATCAGAGGACTGATAACACTTTCTTTTGCCAGTTTTTTGGGGGTTTGTTTTATTTTTTGTGGGTTTCTTTTTGTTTGTTTTGTGGTGGTTTTGTTTGGTTTTGTGTTTTGTCTGTTTGTTTGTTTGCTTTGAGGGGTTTTTGGGGTTTGTGTTTTGGTGGGGGATTTGTTTCTTTGTTTGTTTTTATCTGGTTGGCTTGACTTCCTGCCCTTCCATAACATGGTTCTATTGAATGTGGTCCTGGTACAAACTGGGAGAGGAGTGTTACAGTGTGAGGATGGGCTGCTCCTTGGAGACTGTAGGCATGAGGATTAACAGGGATTTTTGTTGAATGTGTAGTGAAACCACTGTGGTGATCAGACCAATGCCAGTGGCAGGGCCTGTCAGCTTCACCTCCCCTTGCCTCCATGCCAAGCCAAGCCACAGGGGCTTGGGAAATTCTCCCCAGTGCCAGACTGCTCTGGGGCTCATTGCTAAACCAGGACTGTGTCCAGAGAGGACCCTTGGATACTTTTCTAAACCTGCTGATGTGCCCTCTTGGAGGGCTGGATCCAAAATTCAAGGTTTATATTGAACTGAGGAAGTCTCTTACATGCCTCAATTCACAGTGAGCTCTTCCCCAGCTGCCTCCCCTGCAGGCTCCAGGCAGATCCTTCAGCCCTACACTTGCTTCTCAAGGCCTGGAGCAGCTCCACTGTGGGGCTGTTGGGAATTCCACATGAAATGACTTCACTTTCTCCTAGAGGGACCCTCCTGGATGTTAAAAAAGTTGTGGTTCACTTGAGATGCTGATTTGAAGGGCAGATTGGGATTTTCCCCACAGCTTCCCACCTTACTCCAGCCCCATCAGTGGTGCCTCTTCCTGCACACCTGGGCCCACCTTCTTTGCTAGACTGTGTCAGGTTCCACATGTCCTTTCCAAAGCTGTATCCTTCTACTTGGAGGTCAAAAAAAACTTTGTTGCAGAAAATTCCAGCCAGCCAAAGAGCGCAGGAACACCATTTATACAAAGCTGCCTTTGCAGGTGGTCCTGCCCGCTCGCTCAACCAGGTTTATTCCCACAAGAAACCTGCTTGCAAAACAAAGGGCAACAGAAAAAAGGTCCTAAACTCAGACTCCTCTACATTATAAAATCACCTGGGATATTTTTCCTTGCTGTAACAAAAGCTGTGCTGTGTGTATGCTGTGCCCTGACAGAGAAGCTGCCTGCTGCAGGAGAGTCTGGAGGATCTGAAAGTTCACTGCTCAGGGGAGAGGGAAAAGGGTCAGCGCCTGCTTTTCCTTGGTGTTTTGGGTCTGAGCTTGTGTTTTTTTAATAGAATGTTTTAGCAAATGGATTTTTCTCCCTGGATGCTGGTCGTCCTCTTGCCTCCTGGCTGTTATGCCCTCTCTTTGATCCTCCTTTGGGAACCTTCAACACTGCAGGTCACAGGAGAAGCACTGACCAGCTGGGTTCAGGCTCAGGTGTAGGAGTGAAGCTGCGGAGGGAGGCTGCAGGCTATTGATCCAGCAGGATCTGAATGAACATGATATTTGATCTGTAATTACACAGCCAAAGAGGCTCTGCAGGGCAGCCAGAGTCAGCAGCTTGGATTGGATGTGATGTGCTTTTTTTCCTGTTACTGTAAATCAGCTGCGAACGCACCTTTACATCTCATCTTACGCTGCTCCCTGCCAGAGATCTCTGCCTTCAGCCATGGCCAGAGGAGCAGCACCAGGCACAGAGAATGAAAATCTTGCTGCATCTCCTCCAGTGCCCTTTTCACATGCCATTCCTGGCTTGCTTCCTGGCTGGGTTTCACCAGGCTGTAAAAGTTAACTATGTGCTGGAGTCGTACTTTATGAGGCTACAATTTAATTTAGAAGCTGATTTATGCAAGTTATGCATCTCTTCCATTAGAAGGCAACTGTTGGATCCACCCTGTGTGCAGTGGAACTGTGGATAATTGAAGGTCTGGGAACTCATCACTGGCCTCCAATGAGAAAAGGCTGTAAAAGCAGGTTTAAGCAAATCCCTTCTATGAAGGGATTTAGAAACACTGCCCAGGTGTGTAGGGCAGTGCTAGGAAAGGCAAAATCCATCCAAAGTTGACACTTGAAGGAGGTATCAAATGCAACATGAGCAGTCTCTACCCCAACATTAGAAGCAAAAGGCTGATTAAGAAAAACTGGGACACATCCAACTGCATCAGGTGATTTAGTGACAGCAGAGACAGGTAAGGCAGAGACATTCATGGCCTTATTTGCCTCAGTCTTGACCAACAAGGTCTCCCAGACCTCTCAGGGACAAGCTAAAGGGGAAGGGGAACAATCAGCAGTGGGTGAGGAACAGGTCAGGGTTTGTTTGAGGGAACATCCTGCACATGGGACCCACCAGGCTCCACCCAAAGGTGCCAAGGGAGGTGGCTGTTGTCCTCATAGGGATGCTCTCATAATGCTTGAAAGATTGTGGGGATCAGGGGATACCCCTGCAACTGGAGAAAAATATTGTGCTCTTTTCCAGAAAAGGGCCCAAGGACAATCTGGGGCACTGCAGCCCAGTCAGTCTCAGGTCAGTCCTAGGAAAATCATGGAGTGAGTTCTGTTGAGGCATGTTTGTGGGCACTGGAGGGAGAAGAGAGCATTTGGGAACAGCCAGCATGGAGTGAAGAAGGGTAAACCATGTTGGGCCAGCCTGACTGCCCACGGGGTTAAAAATCCAGAGGGAGCTGGGAGTGAGGAGTCAGCTCCCCAGGCCACACGTTCCTGGGAGTGCTGAACTGCAAAATATCTGACCCAGGAGGTGTCCTGTCATTCTGCATTTTACAGTAGAACCCAAATAAACAACACTGCAAAACCTCTGGCTTTCTGGTTTGGTGTCAAGTGAGAGAAGGGAAACAAACTTAGCAGAAATCAGCCTGATCACGTGTCCTAGTACTGGTTCACCTCTGTCCTTGGGAATCTTCTTAATCCTCCTAGAGAAAATGATGCTTTCCAACCACTGCTGCTCTTCTTTCCTTGCCCCTTGGTGATGCTGGTGGACGAGGGGGTCTGGCAGTGCAGTGTCAGTGGGCCATTTTATGAGGACTGTCCATACCTCAGTCCCATAAATGTACATTTCCAAGGGATTTCATGGTCTCCAGGGAGCAGTGACCCTGTCTGATCTGTCCAGGAGGCTTAACAGAGAGTGAGAAATGACAACTTTGACAAATTTGTGTTTTGTCTGTTTCACCTTGTTGGGGATGAGTGCTCACCTGGTTGTGGACACATGGGACTGCAGCTCTTGGACACTCTAGAAAAGCCTGAGAGCTGGGATTTCAGAGGAGATACAGCACTATTGGCTTCCAGGCCAAATTTCCCATGAAAAAAAATTCCTCTAAAAATAAAAAGTACAGACATGCAAACCAAATCATCATCATCATAATAATGAGGTGGTTTCCCCAGATAATTACATATTTCAAGATCAGACGTTCTGTACTGGCATGCAAAATATGCTCCCTGCAGGTTTTCCAAAGCTCAGTTTTCTTTCAGGAAACAGCACTTTTTTGTGGATTGTTGCTGCTGGTTTCTTACAAAGGTAAATGTTTGTTTGTGTACAGCAGCAGTCCTTTTTTTCTGGCCATTAATAACTGTATGCTAACAGAAAGTCTTAATTGGTAGAGTATGAATATTGTGCTGCAAATTGGAGCGAGGCAGTTGCATTTATTAGTATACATTATTTGCACAGTGTCTGCAGAGGGTTCTGTACCCTTGTGGTAAATATGTATGTGAATAAATCAGTGAGCATTAATTGCTGAGGCTTAGCCTATGGGCCCCAGATTCAACTGGAGCATTCCTGTTAAATTTATGAAGCAAAGATTGAGTCCAAGAAGGCTACTGAGGTTTGGTTGCAGTGAAAAGTTGTTGAAACCCGTGTGTTTTGTCTCTGAGATTTAACCTAAACTGGGGTTTACAAGAAGCTTTGACAGACTTCAAGGGTCTTGCTGGTTTAAAAGCTTCTCTGCATGGCTGTGGGAGCAGGATCAGGGCAAAAAGCTGGAGGCAGAAAAGCCAATCTGTTAAGGTGGTGTATATATCTAACATTTGGCTATTGCTATTGCTGTCTTTGGCACATTTGCAGAAAGGCAGCTGTAGGAATTTTTTTTTCCTCTTGGCTTCGAACTTTCTCTGTAGAATTTCCTAATATCCCAAACGAATCTTGAAAAGAAATGAGGAATTTTTTTTCCCCTTACATTGTATCCTCCATAGATATGAGAAGTTTGTTTCCTTGGAGCAACCCCCTGAGTCTGCTCTCCCAAACATGCAGATTTACCAAAACATGCAGCTGCAGCAAAGATATCCCTCACCAAGCAGCGAGGCAGCTCCCAGTCTGTCTCTGGCATAGGACCAGAGATGGATCTCGTGTCTCTGTTCCATATTCCACTGCACACAGCCTGAAGGACGATGGACACTGTGCTAATTAAGCAATGCAGATGTAAATTGTAAGCATTACCTGGAGGTGTGTGGCAGCTCAAAGGGATCCTGCTAAAGCTTCCTATGGCTTGATGGTAATTTCTCTTCCTGTGCTGTCCATGAAGTTTCTTTCACAGAGATTTTTTTTTTGTCTTTGTGTTACCTCACACCTCTTGACCAAAAACGCTTCTACCACCCCTCACTGCACACAGAAGCAAAGCTGCTTCTTAGACATCAATGTGCAAAAGCCGTGGTGTGTCCCTCTCCTCCGTGCAGGGGAGGCACTGGGGCTGAGGAAAGCACCTCTAGCTCCCTGAGAAACCCCGGGGTCAACACAAAAAAGCAGGGATATCTCTGGGATCACACTGCCCTCCCAAAGCTGGGTGTCACCGTGTGTCACTCCTGCCTCTGGTGGCAGCACCGGGGCAGGGCTGAAGGGTGAACTCATGGATGAGGGCTTTGGGGAGGTTACCCACAACCTCTTTGCTCTATGATTTGCTCCAACCAGTTTTTTTCTAATCTTTTTAAAATAATTTCTAACACCACTTGCCATTGTGCTGTCGTCACAAGGAGCAGGAGGCTTTGTGAAGATCCCAGCGTGTCCGTGGGGTTGAGCAGTGACCCATCTGACCTGCAGCCTGCTGCTGTCCTGAGCCTCCCTCCGGCACGGGATCCTTGAGAGTGCGTCTGTGTGAGGCACAGAGAAAGGCTCCTGTCCCTGTCCTGCATCGCCCTGACGCTGGGCAGCTGCTGACTGGCGACAGAAAAAGCAGTTTGTAGAAGTCAAGCCTCGGCAGAGGAGGTGATGGCATTGCATGGAGGGATGGCTGGGTTCACCTGTGAGTGATAGACGCTCAGAGAGAGAAAGAGGAGATGGCTGTGGCTGGGGGAGGCAGCACGTTCTGGCTTTGCTGGGACTGGGAGTCTGAGAGCACTGCAGTAGCCACTGGCAAACCCTCTGCCTGCTGCCACATGAAACCCCCGACCTCTGGGGCCTGAGAATGGTGACCCTGGCTCTGGATTCATCTGCCACATATAAGAGCAGAAAGGGCTGCTTGTTTCCAGGCACATGCCCTTGGCATTTTGTGTCTGAGTGAACAAACAAATTACTTAACAAATTTTTTGACGAATTAATATGCCTAGGCTAGTGCTCCTGTTTTACCTGGGACTCCTGTCCTGTTCCAGGACTTGGGGATCCCTGAAATTCCCTTGGGCAGGGTGAGAGGAGGAGAATGACCCTGCCCAGAGCAGGAGCAGTGCCCAGCCAGCCTCGGGCAGTGCCAAGCTCTGGCAGTAGTGTGAGCCAGGACAAGGAGAATGCCAAGGCTCGGCAGGACCGAGCTGTGTCCTTGGGCTTCCTGGCGCTCACTTTGATCCTGAGTACGCTCAACACCAGGCTGCCAAGGGTTTGTTTTTCCCCTCTGCGTTTGTCCAGCTTTCCCCCACACCTGATCTCACCCTGGAAACTCCGACAAGGCGGGAGGAGGACGGGCAGTGGGGGAAAGGACACCCACGCCTGTACGTGCCCAGCGGATCAGGCTTTCACTGACATGGGCAGTGACTGGATCGGGACTCGCCGGCTCAGTGGTGACGGCTGAGAAGGGGGTGATTAGCCGGGTTTGTGGAGGCTGTGCTCTCCACGACCTGGAGAGAGCAAAGCAGGGCCCCTTCAGGCTGTGCTGTTTGTTATTCAGCCCCCTCCAGGAGGATTAGAGCACGAGGCCAAAATTTTTTCGGCGTGTGATAAGATTTTCGTCCTGAATTTCATGCTGAGCTGGAGCCCACTAATCTTCCCCTCGGAGCGTGGTAGACGGCTCCTCATACCACTGGCATAAAATTTTAATCCCTCGCCTAGATCTGGCTGCGCAGAATCCCCTTGCAACACCCCTCTCGTCATTCCAGAGCATCCCAGGGAGCCTGCGCATCCCGACGAGTGCCACCAAGCAAATCCCAGGGTGGAGGCGACCCCCCAGTGCCCCTGGGCAGCCCATCCCTCTCCTGCCCGTCCCGCAGCCGCTGACATCAGCAGACGTCGGCACAAAGCGGCTCAGGAGGCGGCATGAAAGGATCAGGGAGCAAAGCCGAAAATTGAATTAGCGCTTATTAGAGAGGGGCGGCTGGAAACGCAGCGGAGCAGCCACGTGTGGAGCCCCGGGTCCGGCGTGGCACACACGGGCGGGACACACACGTGGGACAGCCGGGAAGTGCCGCTGTGCCTGAACCCGGCCACAGCGGGAGAGCCAAACCCAGCCCTCCTCCTCCTCCTCCTCCTCCTCCTGCTGCTGCTCTGCAAAGGACGCGCGTCAGCAGCGGTGGAAAGGCTCCACGGAGGAGAGGGAAGGGAGTTGGTGGCTTTGGAGAGCTGAGATGCCCTGAGCAGGGGGACCTTGGCGTCACAGGAGTGGCAGCTGTGAGTGTCCCCCCGGCCTCCCCCGCTGGAGAGCACTGCTGGCAGCTCCGTAAGCAGGTTTATTAACCAGCGAGCCCGTGTGCTAATTGCATTACTAAGCAAAGTCCTCGTAGACAGGAGACCAAAAGGGACTCCCAAGTCCATGTCAAGCCTGTGTTTGGGGAAAATTTACATTGACGCTCGTATTTAGTGCTCCAGCTGGGGCATTTGCAGGTCCCAGTGTGAGCAGGGTTGAGCTGTACGTGGATGGAAGCGATCAGCAGCAGCGTAATGCAGCAGGTCCCCAAAAGTCCTTTCGTGTCTGCGGCCGTGACGCGCTGCAATGTCATGGGGCACTACAGCTAAGGGAGGGTCATCAGGGGCTGGGTGGGTTTGTCTTACACTTTTAGGTTTGATTTACGTTCCTTTCAGCCCCTGATGGATTGAAACGTCCTTTGTAACAAGGCCTGTGCCAAGGGAGCTCTTTGCAGCTCCACATTTAGAGAAAAGTGCTTGGCTACTGTTAATCTTCCTAATAACATGGGTCTGCCTCTAGATGTAAGTGCTAGTTATTAATTCAAGGAGTTTCTTATAAATGACATAAAGATCCCTTTCGTTGCTTTGTACCTGCCCATCCTGCTTGCAGACAGATTGCTTGGTGAGACAAAAAAGCTCTGTTTCACCACATCCCCTTTGTCAGAAATGCTTCCTGTCCCAAATACAGCATCCTAATATTAAATATTTCACAGGGCTGCGTGGGAATGTGCTGCCTCAAAAGATGTTTAGTGCTTGATACTTTTGACATGGAGTAGTTGAGATGGCTTAAAACGTGGGGATGTGTGGCAGAAGAGGAAAACTGCTTGGGGCTAGGATGGGACCTGGTCACCCTCAGTCTTCCTGAGAATTCTTCTCCCTGGGACAGGGATAGCCCATTGTGGTCCCTTCCAGCCTGACCCATTCTGTAATTCCATGATTCTGTGCCTTAACCTGCACATCCTCTCAGGGCTCCTCAGGGAGCATTTAGTTCAGCTTGACCATGCACATGGAATTCTCAGACTTTATAGCAAGGCTCACTCTTTCCCTGCATCTTCTTCTTCCCCCATGCTCTGAGTACTGGTTCAGATAACACATGCAAAATATTCCAGTTTTGAGATTTCCCAGCATATACTGGCAGAGTGCTGCTAATTCCAAGTTCTCCTCTCAGGGCACACATTTTGAGGCTGTTTCTGCTGGACTTTGCTGGCTGAGCCAAAGAAGGGAAAGACAATATCATTGCAGATGGATGCAAAGGACTCCCTTCTGTGTTTGGCAAATGAGAAACCCTGACCACCTTGAGTCACTGAAAGTATTAATTCTGTTTCCAGTAATTGCTTTGCAGTTCTTTGATTCTGTCTTTATCTTTCTCTTCTTTATCCAACAGTAAGTGGTTTTCTTTAAAATGTCATAAAGAAGGTACTTGGATTTTTCCTTGGGCTGAAATATTTGTCTAATGGAGCACAAATCTGCTGTTGGTTCCTTTCAGCCCAGGACTACAGGGTTTCAAGACCTATAAATGATCTGAAAAATGTGGACCAGTTTTATCTGTCTGACTCAGCTCCACATCCCTCCAACAAGAACACCATGGCTAACAGGAACCTCTTGAGCTCAATTATACAGATATTGACATTTATTCCTCTATGACGCTCACAGCTAGAGAAGATAAGTGATTTTTTTTTTTTCCCTTTTTCCAGCATTACCTCAGCAATCCTGCTATCCACGGGGAAACACTAGCACGTGGCATTTTGCACTGAGCACCTCTTGTAAACTTTGCTGTACTGACTGACACATTCTGGCTCTGGTCAGACAAACACGTCTGTGCTGCACCTGTGTCTGACAGGAGTGAGTTTCTATAGTTACTGTCCCCAGAAAACCCAAGCAGTCAGTCAATTATTTCTCTTTATAGTCAGATTTAGTGCCTGATCTGGAGTTGAACAGTCAACAGAATCTCACTGTATGAGCCAATTCATTCTGAACTGGTCCTTGCTGCAGCAAAAATCCTCCCACTGCACAAACTTTTAAAGTATCGGCCCCTTGCTCCATTGCCACCCTTTGGCTTGATTAGGGGATGAGGAAAGGGGAGAGGGCATCACACTGCCCCTGTTAACACTGTGACAGGGCAGGATTCTGACCCCACCACAAGCAGGGGTCTGTAGGAGCATCCCTGTGCTGTCAGGCACAGGCCTTTTTTCAGTTCTTCCCAAAATCCAGGCAGGCAGCAAGGCAGGAAGGTCTAAGGAGGAATTTTGTGAGTGGAGATCCAGGCAGTGACATTATCCCATTCCCCTGCTTTTCTATCCCCTGGA
>VYXF01005954.1:200311-227162 GCA_013397295.1 Polioptila caerulea | reverse complement strand
TCTCTCTCTCAGTCAAGTGGCCTGGGGGCAATTTTTATGAAGGAAAATGGAGCCTGAAGCACAACCTTTAGGACCCCACATCCACCCATCTCTGCCAGCATCCACCTCTTTTTCTGCAAAGTTTGTGCACCACACNTTTTTAATAAAATCAAACTTCTCTTGGGGGGCAATGTGATGAGAACCCAGAAGATGTTTTTTTTTTAAGAGATCACATTCCATCTTTCTCTCAGTCAAGTGGCCNCTTCTATTGTTCCAACTGAAGGAGTTTTGAGCGCTGAGAAAAAAATAAATATAATATTTCAAAAACATCCTGAACTGTAAGAAGATTACACCCATAAAAATGCCAGCCTGAGCTTATAAAATTTTAACAGTGGTAATATTAAAAATGCAGAGGGGACCAACAGAGAGCAAAAGGGAGGGTAGTAAAGAAAAGAAGAACCTGGCAGGAAGAAATACAAAAAATATGTGGCTTAGCTCAGGTACTTTACGCATCAGCCCAGCATGAACTAAATACTTTGTCACCCCAGCGTGCACTTTTTGTCAGCAGCAGCTACTGGGAACAGCAGGGGGCAAAGGGAAATGGGAGCAAGTGCCTGGGATTTATGAGAGAAAGAGAACATTGAGTCTAGGGGACAAGGATATCTCCAACCTGGTGTGCAGGAAGGACCATCATTTGTAACTGCAAGGCTGAGAGCTGCTGCTGAAGCCACCAGGCCAGGGACTGTGGAACGGGATGGGAGAAGAGCTGACATGAGAGCAGGGAAGGCAAAGGGATTGGGGAATGCAGTGGGAGTAGCCCTGCACCAATGTCCTCTGCAGGAGAGAGGTGTTGGGACCAGCTCTGCAGGGAGGATGGAGAAACACAGGATACAGGGAACAAAGGAAGGGATAGGTTTCCCAGCTGCAGCCTGTGCTTGACTTGCTGGAGTCAGGACACCGGGGAGACCAGGTCTGCCTGATTCCTTGTTGCCAAGCAGGAATGTGCTCATTAAGTTGAGGTGCCCTGAAAGAGGTTTAGTCTGGGTCAAGAGCCAGCCAATGGGTGGAAAACAGGCCATGCTGAAAGGGGAACTGAAATTTGGCAGTGAGCTCCTGGTGGAATTCGTCGAGGAGCTGTCTTGGATGCTATCTTAATCCTTACTGTCTTTAAATGACCCTAGCAGAGCAGGCAGGAATGACGTGGAGCTGGGAGTCACTGCTGGTGCTGATAAGGGCTGGAATACTGCGCAGGAGGAGCTGGGTGCCCTTATGGGTGAGACTGAGACAAATGGGATGTAATTTAGCAGGAGAAAATGCACCGCCGTGTACTTGGACACTCCAAACAGGAATTTCTGCTACATGCTGGCAGCTTATCCACAAAGGAGCAGAGATAGATCACTCAGGCATGAGATGGCTGCGAGCCACGGGAAAAGGCGAATGCAAACGGGATCAGCGTTTCCAGAAGGGCCTGGAGAGAGCAGTGCCAGGGGATGAGGACTCACTGAGACCTTGGGACTGTGCCTGAGCTGCTGGGGACATCTCCTCGTGCCAGCTCAGGCCTTGGCCCTGCGCCCTGGGATGGACCCTGGCAGCTCCCTGCAGCTTGAGGGGCTCTGTGGGGATGTGGCCACTCTCCACAACCACTTTGCTTTTTCCAACGTGTCCACTAAAAAGAGGGATGTGTGATTTAAGCTGGAGGATAATGCTGGCCGTTGAGCAAATGCCTCTAAACCATCCCTGACTATGTTTAGACAAGGAATGACAGCATTAGTGACTGCTGGAGGAACGAAATTCTGCAAAGGCTTTCCTGAAGGAATCCTAGGAGCAAAGTTCTGCCTAATTTTAAGCTGCAGCTTTGCAAGCCCATGAAAGCAGTTGCATAACTTGACTATGGGTGACAGAGGAAGATGAGACACAACCCAGGAGATCCTGTCCAGTCCCATGATTTTAAACTCGTTTTCTGTAAGCAGAGCTGCAGAAATCAACAGAACAGGGGCATCCAGCTAGACACTGGTATGAAATCTGCAGATGAATCATGGCCACTGCTCTGAGGCAAATAAGGTATGGCTTATTTCAGACTTGTCTTTGGAAAGCCCCACTCATGACCTGAGAATTTAGAGTCTCCAGGGCAAGGCAAGTAGAGGAAGCCAAGACAGACAAAGCCCCTGCATCCAAGTGCCTCCTTTGAAGGTCAATGCCAATTTCGGCTGCACTCCTAAAGAGGCAATACCAGGACAGATACAGCTCTTAAACTGTGCCAGATCTCCCACAGGCTTGAAGGGACCTCTAAAAAGGACTAGAAAACCCCAAACCAGCCTGTCCTTTTAATCCAACTCATTAGTTACAGAAGCAGGCAACAAACAAAGCCATAATAAGAATCTACCTTGATACCAGCTTCTTCTGCAGAATCATAAATGTTTCTATCGCACCCTTTTTAATCAAAATTACCAAAACTCATAACCAGGACAGTGTCCAGCCATCATGTGCATGGGTTTGGAGGGCCAAGGCAAAGGCTGGAAGGGTGGTCACCTGTCAGGATTAGTGCTGGCTGCAGGGTCCAGGCAGATCCATAGCAAGGGGAGCATCTCAAGAGCTTTGGTGCATCTGTGCTATGCCCAGGGTTGGGCTTTTGGGGCAAACTGGGCTCAAGGTGAATCAGAGAACAACACAGGCAGTTTCTGAGGTTGTGTTTTATGCCATTGGTGTATCTGGCATGACAGAAGAGGAAATGTGTCCAGAAAAGGAAAACAGCCACCTGAAAAGAGGGTTGGTGTGCCAAGAGGTTTGTGTAGAGGCACAGGGTGACCAAGGTGTAGGGAATGACATCCCTAGAGGGTGTTGGTGACACCTCTAGCAAGTGTCCCCACCAAGAGGGGACAGAGCATCCTCCAGCCTCACCTGGGACAGTCTCAAGGGTGGCTTGGGCCAAGGAGGACACAGCCCTTCACTTTCACTGCACCTCAGTTCCCTCCTGCACATCACCTTCCCAAGGGTCTTCTGATGGTCAAGATGACCTGAACAGTAGATCAGGAAGACCAGCATGAGGGGATGTTGGGAACTTGCAGAGGGGAAATTCTGGTGCTTGTGATTGCACTCAAAATAGCAGTTGACTCCTGTGCTGCAGACTGGCTCTCAGAGAGCTTTATCTGTCCTTTCACAAACATGTGATTTTTCATTTTGTTCTGACAGTGACAACAGGGCCACCAGAAAGAAGAGAGTAATTGTAGAGTAATTACAGCAATTAATGCAAGAGATGATCACCTGTTTTCTGGGGACTGCATTTCTCCCCCACCTCAGGTGCCCTGGAGTTAACAGCAGATTGGTGGCATGAGAGCACATGCACCTGCCTAAATTCCTCACTGATCCTTCCCTTTTCCCACCAAGTCTCATGTCTTGAGGGGTGCTTGATGAGAAAATAGCCCAGTGCTGTAAGATGTACCCACCCTGGAAATAATTTTGGCTCCTGCAGAGGTCAGGTCAGGCTGGAATGTAGGAAAAATAAGCAGGAGAACTTCATAAACCCTCTGTCTAGCACGAAACCTGAAATGCAGGTGCCAAAGGATCAGCTGCTGGACATCAAAGTACCCACAGCACTCCATCCTGTGCCAGCTGGGGAGATGCAATGACCTCCAGTGAAAAGATGCAGACTAATTCCACTGTCTTTGACCCTTTTAGAGGAAATTGTTTCTTTCCCTCTAGAGAGGAAGATTTGAGGATTTGAAAATCTAGCAGCCAGCTCATTCTGGCCCCTGGATTGCTTTTAAAGCGCTGGTCCTATGAGAATCCTCCACTTAAGCTCACCTCCTGCCCTCCCCAGTGCAGGGCAGCCTCCTCTGGCTCCTTGCAGACCAAGCTGGCAGCCTGAACTAAGACTCCCTTCAGTGGTTTATCTTCTGCCAAACAAAAGAGAATCAGTGCCCTTGATCCCAGCTCAGGGGATGAGAGAGGTTCTGAACGACCTCCACCTTACGGAGCCCTGGCCTTGCCCAGCCCGGCTGCGGGAAGCAGAGCCTCCCTTGGGAGCTGCCTCCTCACCTGGCAGGACTTGCACACCCTGGGGTGGGCTGGCAGGTGGGCCAGGGTCTCCTCTGGCTGAGCTGGGTGGGTGTGAAGCACTGTGCTGTGTGTCCACAGGGATGGGATGTGGCTCTCGGAGCCGGCCTCTTGCTCGCACCACAGGTTGGAAAAGACCTTCAGGATAATCAAGTTCAACTGATAACTCAGCCCTGCCAAGGTCACTCAGCACTAAAATATGCCCCTAAGTGCCACATGTACACTGTTTTTGGACATTTCCAGGGCTGGTGGTTCCACCACTTTCCTGGGCAGCCTATAACACTTCTGTGCTTTTAATGCTTTTAAGGGCTTTTTGGTGAAGAAATTTTTCCTAATTCCAGTCTAAACCTCTTCTGGTGCAACTTCAGGCTGTTTCCTTTCATCCTTTCACTTGTTACCTGGGAGAAGAGACTGACTTCCACCTTGCCAAAACCTCCTTTCAGTGCGTTGTAGAGAGTGAGAAGGTTCCCCTTGAGCTTCATTTTCTCCAGACTAAACACCCCAAGCTCCCTCAGCTGCTCCTCATCAGACTTGTGCTCCAGACCCTTCCCCAGTTCCTTTGCCCTTCTCTGGACACACTCCAGGAAACCCTGGAGTACATCAGACCCTTCCTGGGCCCCAAGTCCCCACCTCTGGGGCAGGAACCCCATCCCTTCTGACAGGATTGGGGTCATTTGGCTCATGAAGCATTGAGCAGGAGTGACCTGGCAGAGGGTCTGTTATCCTTTCCACATTCACTCCCTGCCCTCCCAGCCACGACGTGGATAAACTTGCTCTTCCTGCCTGGGCCAGAAAGTTAAACACAGCCAGGCAGGAAAAAATTCCCTCTGCCATCCATGGGAATGTGTCTTCAACCCTCAGGTGATTCTAGGTGGGCTTGGGTACCCACCTGAGAGCATGGACTCCTGACCCCTCTTCCACTTTGCATTTGACTTGGACCTGCACCACCTCCTGACACAAGAGGGGAAAAATCCATGTAGCTGCCTCCGGAGTGAGCTGGCCCATCAGGCTAGAGAAACACAGTTTGTTTGGCTTGTCAGAGGGAAACTCAGGGGGTGATGTGGCCGTGGCTGACAACTCCTGCCCCCTGGGAAGAGCTGTGCCCCGTGGATCCGTCGAGGAGGCATGAGGCAATGCCACCAGGCAGGGCAGCTCAGACTGGGGATAAAGGCAGGCATTTACTCCACTGGGATAATTAACCACTCCAACAGCCTACCCAGGGACACGGGGCAGTGCCTTGTAGCCTTTAAAATCAGGACTGACTGCTTTTCCCAGTGATTTATCAGCTCTCCAAAGAAAGTCCCCGTCTTGACGCACAAATCACGCTCCGTGCTGTATCAGGGGTCAGGCTGGCCGACCGTAATGGCTCCTTCTGGCCTTGAAATTTATGGCCGGTGTCAGAGGGGAAAATAACTCCTCCAGCAGAGCCTGCTGGAAGAGAGAGAGCTCCCAGGGCATGACCATCTTCAAGGAGAGAGTGGCAGAAACGCTGCCCAGATGGCCCCGTCCATCCTGGCTGCTCCATGGCAGCGCCACCGTGGCCACCGACGCTGTGCCAGGTGACAGCGTGGGGACACAGCCCCCATCCTGCCCCAGGCTTCCCCTCCTGGGTGACACAGAACCCTCAGTGAAACTGAGGGAGCTGTGAGAACGAAAGGGCTGATAAATGTTCTGCTTATCTTTCAGTCAGACTTTGCGTAGCAAATGTGGCTTGAAAGGAAAAAGTCTTCTGCCAATCTTGTTTTAGCAATGTCACAGAAAAAGGGTCTGAGCAGAGGTTCTATGCCTTGACATGGCAGAGTGAGACTGGAGGGGAAAGTTCAGGCTCCACTCTTCCCACTCTGTCTGTCCCTCCAAAACCCATCCCTGATGCAGATTTCCATTTCCTAACCGAGTCACTCTTCCTCCTGCGCAGGGACTCCCAATTTTCTCTCCATGGAATGACTGCAGCAAAGGCTCTGAAAGGGGGATGGGAAATCTCATCTCTATAAAATGCTAACCTGGGGGGTTAAATCTTCAACAGGATCTGGTCGGCTTTAGCTGTGCAATTGTCATTGACACTAATGGGAGACATACAGCTAAATAAGCGTACTGGAAATACCCTGGTCCCCAGCTGCCCAGTCTAAATAATAATCATATCATAAAAAAACCAAACCAGAGGGGAAGGAACAAAAAGGCTCTGTTCTCCCACCACAGGAGGCCAAGAGAAGATCCGTGGCAAAGGCAGAGATGTCACTCACTCCTCACCCGTCACAGCTCAGGGCAGCAGGGAATAAGCATCCGTGATGCTGGGGGAAGGCCAGCAGCTCTCTGGGCATATGTTACTGTAAATTTGAAATTAGAGCCACTGAGGGGATGCAAAATGACAAACCCAGCTGCCGACGGGGGTGCTGGCTGCCAGCAGAGTAAAGTGTCAATTATTTACCATTTGCTAAAGGACACTGCTCTCCGCAGTCACGCTGGAGCGTGTGTGAAGCACATCCTAATCTCCCTCCCCAGCGTGTGGGCTGGAGGAGGCAGCCCCAGCACTTCCCTCTGCTGGAGCAAGGCTGGGGCTGAGACATCCCAGCGTGACTCCTTCCACGTAGGAATGGCTGGAGCCTGTGCTGGCTCCCCTGGGATCAACCCTGATGGCCAGGGCACGAGGCAGGGCTGTGAAACCTGAGGTCGGGGCAGGGATGGACACACAGGTGGCATCACCTCGCAGCCCTGTGTATAAAACTGTGGTTTCTTCTGCGAGAGGTGAGAGCAGGGGGCACTGTGTGCCCACCACAACATGGCACAGCACTCCTGGGATGGGATCCAGGCCAGGAGCCGTGTTTGGGACAGCTCCACTCCACTGCCCCCGTTGCAGTGGGATGGGCGGCTTGAAAAAGCAACAGGGGAGAGTTGGAATTTTATAAACTGAGTGTGTATGTGTGTTTGTGCAAATAAAGCAGATGGTGAGGGTGTCTGCATTAGCACTCATGCCAAACGTCCCTAGATGATATCTTCTTTCTTAGCCAAATTTGGGCTGGGAACATCACTTTAAAAAATCACTGTTCTTCCTGCTGTTGGCAAATGTGGGCTCCCCTGGAAATCTTTATTCATCAAAACATTCCTCCAGTCTGACCAAAACCTTCTATATTTGGGGCCCTGACAAGTCAAGGCACTTCACAAGTGCTAGTGGCTGCTTAATCACAGGACTCTCATGAGGTTCAGTCATCCTAAATAAGTCACCAAGGCCATGAGTCATGTCACAGGTGGGCTCCAAGTGATTCAAGGATGACATGCTCCCTCCTGATTTATTTCATGATATCATTACCCCAAAGAAAACTCAATTGAAAGAAGTATTTCCAAGCCTCGCACCCCACCTCTTCCACTTGAGCTTGAAGTCACTCCTTGGTGTCCCCTAGGACAGCTGGCCAGAGGAGACAGAGATGTTCCTCCACCCTCTAGGCTTGAAGGGAAAGGTTTAGGAAAAGGTTTTACTTTTTCCTCCCAGGGCTGAGCAAGGCTTTTCCCTGCCTGGCTGCATTTATCCTCTGGGGACTTCCAGCAGTCAGGCACAAAACAAGTGCTGCTTTTTTGATGATAAGCCGAAAGGGAGGTGTGAAACCCACGTAACACTATCTGTTGAAACACCTTGGCTGCAGCATTAACACCCCCTGTCCTGTGTCACCTCAAGGACAGCCACGTGTGATTGATGCTTGGCTGCTGGCATTGGTGCATCGTGGCTGCTGGCTGCAGGCAGCTGTTTCAGAGCTCTTTGCATGCCCTGTGCACAGAGCCTGAGGGTCAGGGGGTGTTTTATGGCCAGACTTTACATATTTGTGTGTATTGAGTCAAGGGAACTGTGTATCTCGTGCCCACCATGGCCACTGGCCCCCTGCTCACCACGTGCATCATGTTTTTTAAGAGCCACACCCAGGGTGAAGGAAGTGAAGACGTGAGCTTTCTGCATGGCCCAGTGGAGCAAAAATGCCCAGCTGTTCATTTTCTGCTCATGGGGACACAGCCTCATTTATCAGGCTGAGAGCAAAGAGAAAATTTCTGCCTGCAGTCTGTTATCAGAACTGTTAGTGATAACTCCTGTCTCAGCATTTCAGGTGAAAGGTAGGGAATGCCACACCTCAGCAAAGATCAGAAAATCAATGATTATTGATCTGGAGTCAACCCTTTTTATTATAAAATCAACGGGCATTAAAAGAATCCCATTCTAAGCCATGTGTCCTTATCTGGATGTGTGCATATGCATATGCAAAAGGACAAGGCTCATAAGATAAACAGCAGGGATAAATGAAACTCCTGGGTGTAATCGAGGTCTGCACCATGATCTGTGGGAATTCTATCCCTGCCTTCAGCATGGCTTTGCCCTGTGTTGCAGCAGCAGCTGTGACCTGGGAATTTTGCACTGCTGAAAGGGGAAATTTCAGGACAAGGACCAAGCCCTCACTTCTGGCCTTGGGAGGACCAAAGATGTCAAAGGCTGCTGCAGAGGATAATTCATTTTACAGCACTTGTACGACAGCTGCTGTCTCCCAGTGAGCCCTGCACATCTGGAGCCCGGGATGACTAAGTCAACTGGCTTTGCAGGAGGTAGGGTTGGAAAAATTGCTCCATTAAAAAAAAATTAAAACAGTAAAACTTCCCTGCAGACTGTTTTCACTGCACTGCAGGTGGCCTCCAGAGAAATAGAGAGAGATGCTCCTCTCAAAAGCAGGAGCCAGGAGCATTTATCCTCCTCAGGAGCAGGGCAGGGAGGAGCTGCATAATGCTCAGTGGAGATCAAAACCATGCAGAGGAGAGTGTTCAATGGGAACATCCAGCACCAAGGTTCCCCCAGGTGAAAGCTGAAGGTGAAAGCTGAAGGTGAAAGCTGAAGGTGAAAGCTGCTGTTACCCTGTCTGCCAGTCCAGTTTCCTAAGCAGAGCAGGGAACCTCATGGAGGGTTTTTCCTGATGAAGCCAAGGTCCTTCTGGATTTTCACAAGAGTTTTCTTTGCTCATGGAATCCCTTTGGGAGCTGGGGAGGGAGCCATGTGGTGGTCCTTGGCAATGTCTTTGCAGAAAGGGAGGTGATCACCCCAGCAGGGCTCCAGGCACTGTTTTGGGAGCTCCTGGCTCTGCTGGCACAAGGGTGGAAAGGGCTACACCAAAGTTTAAGGAAGCTCCAGCCAATTTGCTGCTCCCTTCTCCACTTTAACCAGCCAAGGGCAACAAGATGTCTGTGCTCAGGCCAGTCAGCCAGAGCTTTCTTGAATATCCCAAGCATTTTGGGGGGATTTGATACAACTTGTTTCAGCAGCAATCTCTTCCTTGCATAATCTCCTTATTTAGTAGATGGCAATGTTCCTTTTGCACAATAAGCAGAGTGCAATGTGGCCCCCTCCTCTGTCCCCTCACTCCCCTCCTGCCCCCTGGCCATGCCCACACCTTGGCACCCCTTGGCACTGCTCAGAGTGGGCACCAGCACTCAAACAGCCCCAGGGGAAATATCAAAGGTGAAGAGTTTGGCTCTTTGACTGAGAAACACACAGGCAACCTCACAACATTTGACTTTCCCTGCTCTGCATTGACTTTCTCATTGTGATAACAGGTAACAAATCACTGCCTGTGTTGTCACTGAGGCAGCTCCTCTGTCAACAGACACCAATTCTCCTGGTCCCCTCCTTCCTTTCTCTTCACAGATTAATTCTCCCCAAAATGGAGAATTATCTTCTGACCATGCTGGCAGGGGCGAGGCTGACAGGAAGACAAATCAGACAGTGGGCATGAACCATAAATTTGTTATTTCAGCTTGTGTTGCCTGGCTTCTGGGAAATTATATACAGCATTAAAAAAAGCTGGTGAGTGTGTGTTAATGATGGCATGTCAAGAGCACAATGTCACATTTGCCCCTCTGTTTCAGAGTAACACATTGGCAGCCTGGTGAGGTGAGACCCAGAAGGTAAGGGGTGCTCTTCATCACAAAAACAACATCAGATGGTGGGAGCAAAGACAGGGACAAGAAAGGGGAAGTCACAGGTGAATTAAACTGATCTGAGTCGCACATAGGCTCTGAGTAATTGCTTCAGGAAAAATAATTGCAAGTGCGGTAGTAAGGGAGGGAGATACATGAGTTGGCTGAAAGTCATCCGAAGGATCAAGCTGAGCTCTGTGTTTCACAGAATTAACTTATTTCAAATGTTTTAGGGCCTGTCCAAAATGATAATTTCCATTAGAGGGAGGTGGAGCAGTCGATGTGGTTGCACCAGTCACTTCCCAGGGTTCAGCAGGAACACACAGGGCACGTTGCTGATCTCCCACAGAGCTGAGCTGACTCTGATTCTCCACCTCTGCTCTGCTCTGGTGAGACCCCACCTGCAGTGCTGTGTCCAGGTCTGGTGTCTCCAAAGATAAGAAGGACGTGGAATTGTTGGAACCAGTCCAAGGAGGCCACAGCATTGGTAAGAGGGCTGGAGCACCTCCCCTTTGAAGACAGGCTGGGAAAGTTGTGGCTGTTCAGCCTGGAGAAGGTTGTATGGAGAGCTCAGAGCACCTTCCAGAGTCTGAAGGGGCTGCAGGGAAGCTGGAGGAGGGCTCTTTGTCAGGAACTGTAGTGATAGCACCAGCAGTGATGGGTACAAACTGAAAGAGAAAGAAGATTTTATCTCAGATATTAGGAAGAAATGCTTTACTGTGATCATGGTGAGGCCCTGGCACAGGTTTCCCAGGGAACTGTGGCTGCCCCATCCCTGGGAATGCTCCAAGCCAGGCTGGATGGGGCCTTGGGCAACCTGGGGTAGTGGGAGCTGTCCCTGCCCATGGCAGGGGTTGGGATGAGCTGATCTCTAAGGTTCATTCCAACCCCTTAACATTCTGTGATTCTGAGGTTCTCTGGTCCTTAAAGGACAAGACTGAAACCCCTGATAACTTTTTCTACACCTTCACACTGAACACAAGGGTAAAAAATCTTCTTCTGAAGTGAATTACTTCAGATAATCAGAAAAACACATAGGCTAGAAGTTAGTTTTGAAGGTTGAGGAGGTTTTGGAGCATTTTCCAAAATGCAAGAGAAACAGAAAGACCCTTCCCCTTCTCTTCCCCCCCCCCAGCATCTCTGGGCTGCAATGTGGTAAATTTATGTATGGGCTATGGGGGCTTGGCTGTCTGCCACAGCAGGGGCACGAATTCAGTGACCCAGGAGCTCCCCTCACCTCTGTGCTTTGTTTGTGCCTCTGACACACAGAACAGCGATGGCCCTCAGAGCTTGTAAAAACGCTTCTGTTAATCCATTAATAAATTCTGCTTAGTGTCCACAATGCAGGGTCTTAAAAGCTTTGCAGTGCTGGGGTTTTCAGAAGGGTGTTGTGTCCTGGGCTCAGACAACAGGAGGCAGCCAAACCTGCAAGAGCCAAAGGTCGCTGGTTTTTGCAGGGCCTCAGCATTCCTATATCGACTGCCGGGGAAAAGCTTCCTTGATTCATGGAGATTTTTGCAAACTGAAATGGCACTGATGAGTGCTTACATTTTGCCTAAGAACTGGGTTTGCTCTGTCTGTAAAAATAACCAGGTGCTAGAGAGTGCCAGAACGGTGTAGAGAGGAAAGAGAAACCAGGAAAATGACATTTCTTTTTAAAGAGAGTGCAAATGGGGAAGATTGGAATCAGACACTTTGCCATTGCTTAAAATGCCTTTGAGACAAAAAAGCACCAAGAAAACTGGAGGTCAGTACTACCAAATCAAGAAGGGCCTCTCAGGAAAGACATTCAGATCCACTGGTGTCATAAGCTAAGCAAAGTAATAGTGTTTTACATATTAATATAATGAATATTTATCGCATTCATTGCACACATAAAATATATTTAAATATAAAACATACATGTGTGTGTTATGAATCATATTTTGTTAAGGATACTGTGTTAGAGAACTTTATTTTCTCAGGAAAGCCACGTAGGAATTAAAATCCAGAAAAACCAACAACGCTTTTAAGTGTGCGTTTCCATAAGAAAGGCAATAAACTCCAAACACAATTTTTTTCATCTTTTCTTAAAGGTAGAGCCTTTTTTTTCTTTTTTTTTGTCTTTGTAGTGGCCTTTGCCTGTGTGCCCTTCCCTGCCAGACTAATCTGTCTGCTGCCTTTCTGCCGTTCTGCAAAGATAATACATATCCTTGATCCCTCTTTTTGAAAAGCCCTTAGGAAAACATGACTCAAAGGAGGAATAAAAAGCTGCAGCAAAGGACTCAATTTCTAGGTAATTTCTTCTAAATCCTGCTTTCAGTTTATTACCCTGACAAAGAGTCTCTCAGCTGCAGAGCAGAGCCCGACCTCCCGCAGGGGATATTCCGAGGATTATCTACCCTGAAATGAAAGTCTGTTGACCTAGGGAAAACATTTCACTAAATAACAGCAGTTGTGAATTGAAGGGACCTGTGGGGCATTAGACACGGTGTAAAAGCAATTTGAACAGAGTAAAGAAAATAAGTGGAAACGGTTTTGGGTTGGAAGGATAGGTGAGGCACACAAATGAATGCATCTGTGGGGTGGGTAAATGAAAATATGCTGGCTTTTCCACTGCTGCCCTCTGAAATGGCAACTGCAGAGGGATTGCAGCCCAGACAGAGTCCCACAGCTTCCAAAGGCTTCAGCCAGCCAGAGGTGGCCTGGCCCCACCACACTTCCTGCTGTCCAGCAGGACTCAGGGACCCTGGGATGCTCCCTGCACCTCTCCCAGCATCTCCCCACCTGCAGGGTCCTGAAGCACCACTCTGCATCTCATGGCTGTGCTTCTGGATAACTCTGCCTCAGCCAGGAGACTGTTTCCAAGAAAATTAGGTAGCCACCAATGCTTTCAAATATTAAGCTATAAATTAAAATTAAAAGAAAGTAGGAAAAAAAAACTAAATTTTTAATCTTGAGCTTATCTTCCCAGCCCACAGCCCAGTAGAAACACAAACCCATTGGCAACTTGGACTAAAGTGCCTTTAGTGTTAACAAAGCAAAGAGATGGGATGGTGCCTGATATTTTTTTCTTTAGTTCATTAATATTAAGAGCAGGAGCAAATAATTGCTGGCATCCCACCTGGCCCTGGACCACAGGAATGAAAGCATTTTTGCTGTTCTGGGGAGAGTTATGTAGATCCTGTTGTCCTTTTGTCCTGTGTTCAAGTGATATCCTGGCAGTTCTTATTAAACCACCCCCTCCTCCCCTGCCCAGAGTAAATTGGTTGCTTTCTCCAGGGTAAAGGAGAGTTTCTGAAGGGTGGCACCACAGAGGGGAGAATGGCAGGGGATCTGCCAGGCTCAGTCTCCACTCTCATCAACTTGCTCTTTAAATCCTGCATAAAACAAAAGGTGATGTGAAATATATTGTTGGACTGGGGAATATCTCTGGCAGGGAAATTTTTCAGTTGTTGAATAACAATCTGAGGCAGTGATGGAACTGCTGCAGCCTAAGACATGCAAAATGAGGGTGGAAAAAAAGACCTTGACTCTTTTATGGAGTTTCTACAAATCCAGGGCTCAGCTGTGCCTGGCAATGTGAGTTACAATGGTGGCAAAAGCTCTTGGAAGTGACCAGTGATGTTCACACTCCTCAGATTTTGGGGGAGCTTCCAAAACCCCTTTTTTTTTTTTCCTTTTCACTCCAGATTTTGTTTTCCCAGATACAGCAGACCTGTGAGAAATAAAACCCTCCATGTGCTAGGTGGATACCAGAGATTCAATAACTAATTGCTGACCCTTGATCTGAGATTTTGTAAAAAAACTAAATTTAAAAAAGGACCATTTGAGAAAAGGGTGAGGTTGTGGTGCTGTTACAACAGCTCCCTGGCAAGGCTGGTGTAAGAGATGCTTTTATGCCCCACTTGTCCAGATTAAGGACATATTATTGACCCCGTGCAGTTGTCCACCCATTGAATGCCCTCTGTTAGAAGGAATGGATATAAATCCCACATTTTGGGGTCCGGTGATGCAGTGGGACACCTGCCCCACGAGCCTGTGCCATGGCCAAGCCCTGCACAGCAGAGCAGTGGGAAGGGAAGGATTTGGGAATGGCAGGGCTCAGCCGGGGCAGGGCAGCTCCCCAGGGATGGGGCAGAGCCCTGCGTGCTCCTCCAGCCCTGCCTTCCCCGAGCTCCTTGCTGCCCTTGCTGCACATCCTCACATTCGGGACGGTTTGCATGACTCAGCCAGGGATGAGCTGGAAAAGAAATGTCATCATTTTGATCCAGTTAAAAATAATTTATCTGCTGCTTTCTCTCTATCAGGTCTCGTCAACCTTCCCTACTCTCCCCTCCCCTCCCCTTTTTTTTTTTCCTTTTGGTTTTTTTCTTTTTTTTCTCCAAGAGAACTATTAGCATATGTTTTGGAAGGTAAACCGTCCCCTGAGTTAAATTAGCACCTGATCAAATGCCTGCAAAGTGCTAATTGAGCTTCGAAAGCAAACCCGACTGAAATCAAGGTTTTAAGACTCCAGCAAGCAGGCATGAAAATTGAGGCCATCCCAAAGGAAGGGGAGCGTTTTCAGACAGCTGCCTGCAGTGTTACTCAGTGACAGAAGTCATTTCACCCCGAGCAAAGGGAGCATCTCGAAAGGGGGCAGCTCTGTGGGCCCCGCTGCCCATTTCCAGGACAAACCTTTCCTTGCAGGGGGGAGCAGGTCCCGCCCGGTCCCAGGGGTCAGACTCATGCATTTCTCACGGTCTGGGTGCTCAGGGAGTGTTTCCTCCAGGGGTGATGCTGGTTGCTCCTTGCACACTCACCCTCCCGTTCCCGGTGCACTGGAGAAGTTCCCAATCCCGGCACTGCAGCAGGAACCGTGGGGAGGACACAGGGCAAGGCAGCACAGCCTCTTCCCAGGCAGGAGCCCACTGGGATGCCCCAAAAATAACAGAGGGCACTGCCAGGACCCTCCAGCTCTTGGTTTCTACCAGAAATTCCATGTCTGCACTTGTTTTAAAAAGATATCCGTGGGTTTGAGGTAACTACTGTGGTTTCCTGGGAAGAAAGATGTCGAAGCTTTCAGACCTTTGATGGTGCAGACACGAGGAGAAAATGGCCCCATGGATTTAGGGGCCATTGAGGACAGCAGAGATGCTCCAGGAAACAGAAGAGCTGAAGGTTGTTGCTCCCAGAGGGACGGGAAAGCCCATGGGGGAGGCTGAGCCATTTGTTTGGGAACAGGGAGCAGGAGATGCCCACTGCTGCAGCAAGTGGGTTTTGCTGATATGGCAACTGCTCAAAAGTTGCTGTTTCCTTTCTCCCCCTTGGGCTCCTCCTAAACAACTGTGACTTTATCTTAAAGAGAAAAAAAAACCAACCTGAGAAATCTTGGGAATTTTCAATCAAATAACAATTTTTAAAATGGTGATGAGATGGCAAAGCCTCCTCATGGATACCTGTGGCCGTACAGAGGAGCTGCTCTTTGTGCCACCCTTACAGCAGCCAGTCAATATGACAGCATTGATGCTTGTGCTTTTTTTTTTTTTTAGTCATCCCTTCTCCTAATTTTATATAATTGCTTTGATAATTAACCAAACAACGATGTTACTACTTCTCCCCCCTCCAAGCAATCTCCACCTCTGTGCAGGAAGCATGCTAATTTGTCAGAGAGCTACAGGCATTTGCATGTTTTTTCCATCTAATTTGGTAGCCTTGGTGCTTAAAGCAGGTGTGATGCTAATAAGGCAACTTGAGCAATCAGCCCAGGTAGAGATTTGTGGATTGCACAAGGATTTGTCTGGAGTGTCTTTCCATGTCTGCTGCACAGACTAAATATAGCTGGAAGGGGGAGAAGGAGGGAACCTGAGCATGTAATATGGGCGAGGAGGAGGGCTGTGGCATTTGCTTTTTCTGAAAGCCTTTGAACAGAGGGTGTCAGTCCCTCAACTCAGCCTGAACACCTTTGTGTTCACAGGGTGACTGGACGTGGCACTCAGTGCCATGGTCTGGTTGATAAGGTGGTGTTCAGTCAGAGGTTGGGCTCTATCTCAGACATCTTTTCCAACCTCGTTGATTCTGTGATTTTCATCAATGGCCGTGCTCGAGTGATGTTTCCAGAGAAATGGAGGGTCCCTGTCCCTGTCTCTTCCTGCCTTTGGTGCTGAGCAAAGCACACAGAGCAACGGGGCCAGAGCCAGAAGAAATTTGGGAGTTTTGGCACCTGCAGTCCCTGCTTGTCCTGGGCCCCACAGACATTGCCAGTTACCTCCCTAAAACCCTGATCTGCAGGAGTCCCCAGCACATGGAGCTCAGCCCTGCTCTGCTCTGGCAGTCAGTGTGGGCTGGTTCCACCAGGCTCAGCCTTCATGGGTCACCATAAAGTTATTCCTCAACTTCCTCCAGCCTGGGAGCACCTGGTCCCTCCTTGTGCCCCCCTCCCCTCATTCCTTCTCTCCTCCCCTCTGTTCAGCTCCATGGGTGAGTGATCCATGCTCTGGGCTGGACGTGGAGTCTCTCCCAGGGGAGGGATGTGTGCAGCTTCCCTGGCTGAGGGCCCGGGTTCAGGACCTGCCACCCATCCCATTAGCAAGAGCATCCTTTGGGCAGGCAGGGATGTCAGGGCTGTCTGGGCAAATTAAAATCTCTTCAGCCTTTGCTGTCACATCAGCTCCTGCTTTGCCTTCTGGCTTTTCCTGCTTGGCTCCTGTTGGCACTGGAGCGCTTGCAGTAAGAGAGGCACTGCAGAAGTTTTCCAGGAGCAAGGCTTCAGATTGTTGTACCTGGAAACTGCATTTCTCAGGACAAAGAATTTGATTTTCCCCGTCATCTCTATTACATTTGGTTTGTTGTTTATACAGTTATTTATACTGTTACTATTACTATTGCTACTGCCTTTGCTTATTACCATTACTATTACTGTTGCTATTACTATTACTATTACTATTACTATTACTATTACTATTACTATTACTATTACTATTACTATTACTATTACTATTACTATTATTATTTTATTCCATCTGAGCTGGGCTATGGGTTGAGAAAGCACTCGAGGATCTCTCCTGTCTGTCTGTTGTCACCCCAGGAGTTACAGATGTAGGACTCTGGGTTTGGAGAGGAAAGGGCCTAGCTCAAGACACAGAAACTACTCTTGAAGGTGGCCCTGTGGTGTGGTTTAGATAATCCTGACCATTGATGATGGTGGCCCAAATGACCTCTGTGGTTCCAGCACTGGTGAGGTGGATGTGACCCTGGATGTGGATCCCACCTTGCACTGCAGTGTTTGCCATCTGGATCTTCACATGGGTTGCACCATATATCAGCATTAGCAGAGAAAATCTGAGGACCTGGCTGCTTTCAGACACCCTCTGGGTAAAACCATCTCTTTTCCAAATCAGAAAATGCTCACACCCTCTATAAAATTGTGGAGCAGGGGGTCACTCTCACTTTTGTCTCCCTATTCTCTTTCGGGACAGAGCAACAAACCCAAATCAGCTAGGAAGGGACCTTTTTCCATGGAGTTCCTGGCTCTGTGGAGAGCAGGAATAACTGGGTATTTCATGGACAACTCCTTCCCTTCCTCCTGCTCCTGGGGTATGCTGCACCAGGGTGTCACAGCCACCACATCCCACACTGCCAGCCCTGCAGACACTCCCACTGCTCCCAGGACTGTTCCAAGGTTAAATCCTCCTTGGCTTAAATTTCCTTCCACTGCAAACATTTCCTTGAATTAATAGGTTCTCAACAACAGATAATCAAAACACTTGCCTGTATTTTATTGTTAAATAAAGCAGGTGAGGGTCAAAAGCAGATAGAAAACAGACTGATTAATGAAAGAGGGTGCTGGGGAGTTTTTTTTTTTTTACTTTCAACAGATGGAAAAACAATTAATTTTTGGTCTGATTCTGTTGTTTTGATTTATTCTCCATGGGAATCCTTAGAAAGACTTCCAGCGAGTTGTGGCCCCAGTCAAAAGTGCAGCTGGGAAGGAGGCCACAGGCCAGCTCAGTGCAGGAGGGCCAGCAGGGCTCTCTGGGGAGGAGGAGAGAGGATGGGATGTGTCAGAGAGTTGAAGCAAAGCAGAAGCCTTCATTTGTTTCAAATACCTTCTCTAAACAAGTAGAGGATGGTGGACAGGGACACAATTAAAAGGAATATCTCTGTCTCTCTCTGTCTTCAAATCCTAAAGGCTTTTACCTCTATCTGCCCAAATGTCACCTGGAAAGTTTTGTCTCAGCAAAGGGCAGGCAGAAACCATTTCAGAGTCCTGGACCTTGGCAATTCTGGCATTCCAGCAGCACATCAGCACCCAGCCTGACTGAGACTCCACAGCCACATGGCAGATGTGCACAGTGGAGAGTGGCCCATCCTTGGCTTGCTCCTGAGAGCAGCCAGCCTCACTTGAACTCATACACATGCTTAGGGTGGGTTGAGGTGCCTGACATTTCACTTAGAAACCCCAAATGCACATTTTTTTGCCTGCCCTGATTTCAGTGGGGAATAAACCGCCTGAATATTTCACAGGTGCTTTTAAACTGGAGATATTTATTTCAGATTGCCCCAGCCAGACACTGCCACCCAGCAGAGCAAGAAAAAACAGAGCAGGGGCTGCCTGGTTTCCCCAAAAATTGCCTGGCTCTAACTTCTGCCCTTCTTCAGAGAAAAGCAAGCCCTGATTTCAGTCTGCCTAAACTCACTGACCTTCACTGAGCTGACCTTGCCCATGACCCTGAGCCAGAGGAATCTCTGGGCTCTCCCACGTGGAATTTGTGCCCATAAACACCTGGATTAAGTGACCCGTGTCAAACACAAGGTGTGGTTTGCTCAGCACTGACCCGTGGCCGTGTACTGCACCCTTCTAAAGAAGGAGGTAGCATTCAACAGGCAAAAACACCCGTGGGTGCACTGGCAGAGCTTTGCAGTGCCAAACTTGGGGGGAAACACCCTGGTCCCCCTTGAATGTGCAGTTCAATCTGCAGCATCAGCTCACAGATCCCAGAGGTTTGAGGCAGGGGCTGGGCTTGTGCCCCCAGCCAGGGTCAGAGCTGGTTTTCCTTCCCAAATTGCACACACTGGCTGGTGAGTTGTCACAGATTTCAGTACCAGGAATTAGGAGCATTTTTAAATGTGAACACAATGTTATCCTGTTATATGTGCTCTCAGGGCACTGCAGCATGAGGAAAGCCATGGAAACATCTCTGCCCTCAGGGCAAGGCGATTTTCTAACTGGGACAAGAAGAAGGAGTTGTCCTGGGCCCAAGCCAGGCACAAGGGATTGCTGGCCAAAGGAGAAGCTTTAGTCCCCTAAAGTCTCTCCAAAATCCCACTGGCAAAGCTGGGTTACACCATGGAGAAGGAAAAATCCTCATTTTCAGATGAGCTGCAGCACCCAAAGCTGCACAAAGCACAGAAAATGGGCACTGGGACTTGGCACATCCCTCACATTTCACTCTGCCTCAGTCAGAAAGCTCTGGACCTTCAGCCTGGCTTGACCCAAGACACCTTCCTAAGAACCAGAGAGATTTCTTAAACTTGGCCTGGACTCATGTGATTCTCACCTCAGGGTTACTAAACCTTTGCAAACCTTTGTAAGGCACCTCAGGGTCAGTAACCAGACCTGAAACCTGGGGACTCCTGCAGAGCATGGCTCAAAAGAGAAACAAAACCTTCAGTCTGTCCACTGGGAGACTCCCACAAGGACCTAAGGCTGCCCTGTGGAAACTCAATAACTAAAATCCTGCCTTATGCTAATGCCACAATGCAGATAAATTACTTGTGTTGCTCTAAAAAAGGAAAATATATTATCCTTTTAAATTAAAATTCAGGGGTATATCTTTCCCTATCAGTGAAAAGCATCCTACTGTCTATTTTAGCTGGCAGACTTGCTGCCAGAAAGGAAATGAGAATATTATCCCTAATGAGTCTTCTCATAATGGTAATTTTCCAAAAGAGGTACCAATTCTAGGTTTGTGTCAACAGTCCCACATCTGCAAGACTTGGAATAACCCTTCCAAGCCTGTTACAGTATGCAGGCCCACTCCTCCACAGTCGATGTGGTAATGTCTTGTCAGAGCAGCAATTCCTGTTTTAATACTGATACAGATCCTTCCCTTGTGTGTACAAACACACCACACTGTGCCTCTGGTCTCCTCTAAAGCTACCAGTCCAACCCACATTCCTCTTCCCCACTTATCTCTGGATTCTTTGCCACATTCAGGCTGCCCCCAGGGATGGCTGCCTCATTTCTGGCAGGGCCCTCATTTCAAGTCATTTGACCACTGTCTGCCAAAGCCATTTGAGGGAATTAAAGCAGCATCTCCAGAGGTCTCTGTGGGAAGTACAAGCCCACAGGGTTCCCTCATATCTGCAAGAGAGCCAAAGCATCCACCTGCCTCCTTCTGGGTCTTGGCAGAGTACAGCCCTGATCAAATATCCCTCTGGCTTTCAGGCTTTGAAGAACCAGGATGGGTCTCCTTTTGAGCCTCTCCAGGAATGGCTGGGATATGTCACAAGTCTTTGATCTTTGCACCATGTGGCAGGTGAGGTTGATGTGCTGGTTTTGGCTGGGGTAGAGTTAATTTTCCCACAGTGGCTGGTGTGGGGCTCCATTGCACTTATATGCCAGATGGAGCTAAACCACAAAAAGTGAAAAAGCAAGAACAAAAGTCTGCAAACTACTTCCATTCGTGTTTGGTAAGATTTTTGCAAAACCATCTCTGTGCCTGGCCTTTGCACAAAAAGGCTGTGTTTAACTGAATGCCTCATTGGCTCAGCTGGTCTAGGTTTGATCCTTTTCTAAAGTGTGTGTAAAAAAATTAAGAAATTCTTGAGGCATACCGAGAAATTTGGAGGTCCTATTTAACCCCATGTGGAGAAGGATGCCTGAGACATGGCAACACCATCATGATAAAGGTCTACAGCTGAACAGGGCAGGATTTTAACAGGCACTGAAGTAGAAATTCCAGCCTTGGGATACACAGTGAGCACACATTCCACTGGCTTGTTTATCCCAGTGTGCAAAGACCCTGGCAATCCAACCCATATTGCCCCCTTGCCCTGCCTTGGTTTCCCAGAAGTGTCCAGGTCATCACTCAGAAAATGTTAAGCCAGCCTCAGACCAAAGAGGGAAGGCACATTTCCTATGGGAACCTCTGCTTTAAACTTCCAAGGAAAAATAGATTCAAGATAAAAGTGGAAGCCCAGAGTCAGGCTCTCCACAGGGATGGGAATCACAGACCAAGGGGCTGCACAAAGACCCAAGCGTTCCAGATCCACCCTTGCCAACATTACACTGGCACACCTGGCTGTGCAAGTGTTTGGAAAATGCTCTCAGGCACTGGTGGGATTCTTGGGGCTGTCCCATGCAGGGCCAGGAGCTGGGCTGTGATGATTCTTGTGGGTCCCTTCCAGCTCAGAGCAGTCTGTGATCAATGCAGCAGCAAATTTCTTGTGCTTTGTCAGGAGCCTGTAAAACGAGTGAGCCAAAGCCAAAGGGTTTTAGGAACTCACAGATCTGTCAGACAAGCCAAGGCCAAGTCTCAAGCAAACCTGAGCCAATGCCTTTTACTTGGAAAGTTCAGGGTAACCTTAGACTCTGATGGAGCTTGACATCACAGAGGTATAATAAGTACAAATCCACCAGGATGCCTTAAGACCCTTCCAGGACCAGACTGTGTCCAAGCCCATGTCCAAGTCAAGACTTGTCTCTCAGCTGTAGGAAACAATGCTGCAATAAGAATAGAAATGCAATGAAGTTATCACCAGGCACAATAAGAGAGAAGAGCAGAGTTTGGGCCTTTTGATCTTTCACCCTATTGATCTAAGTTGGCCCAAGGGTGGTCAGGGAGTGCTTTGTGTTCTAGAGTGCACTGAGGCTTGGGAAGAAAATGTTCTGTGAGCTGTGCTGGGCAGGACAGGCTTTCAAGGAGCTGTTGATGACAGGAGGGGACTGGATGGGATGAAGCAGGAGGTCCCTTCCCCACTGACATTCCCAAGAGCACCAGTAGGGCAGCTCAGCAGCTCAGCAGCCTCCACGTTACCTGTTCTCCTGGTGTGCAGCCTTCTGGCTTTTGCCTGGGGCTTTGATTCTTAAAAAAGTGAATGGAAACTCATGTAACTGCTGGGGGAGTTCTGTTGCCAAGCCAGATCCAGCTGCAAGCAAAATAAATGTGCAGGCATTCTCCAAGGGGAGCCCCAAACACCAGCCAGTGTGCTGGTGGCAGCTGGAAAATCCGTGGGCTCTGCAGTGTTGCAGGAGACCTTGATAACTCCACACATCTCTGATGTGTGTGAGTGCATTGGTTAACTCAGTAACAGGTGTCCAAATGTCCCAGCTTGCTGGGAATAGGCTTTGTCACCCTCCCTCTCCTTGTAACATCCTATTCTCAGCATACTGGCAATAAATAACCTTCTTGTCATGCACCATGGGCACACCAAAGGCTCAAACAGGGCCATCCTTTGGAAGGGAGGGTTATTTTCAGCTGTGATTTTAGCTGGAAAGGGGAAGCTCTGGGTAGAGTTCTGGCATCTTGCAAGGCTCAGCTGAACCCTTGGTGCCCACTGGTCCCCACAGTGCTCCCAGCATGGTGGTGTCACCGTGCCCATAGGGTAAAGTGACAAGTTTGATCAATGCCAGCAGTCTGGCCCTTGGTTGGAAATAGATGATCTTTAGGGTGCTTTTCAGCCCAAGCCACTCTGTGAGCCTGTGATTCTGTTACTGCTTTGGCATTCCCACTGCACGTGCACAGCACAGAACCAGCACCCACCAGCTGTGTCTGTTCACTGCTGGCCATCCCAGCTCAGAACTGGCTCTTTTGGGAAGCACTGCTGCCAAATTCACCTGGCTGAGCAGCTGCCCCAGGGGTGCAGCCTCAGGAATTAGTCCCACAGGTGAGCAGGAGTGAGCTGCTGGAGGCAGCTGGGAGCTGGCTGCAGAAGGGAGGTGACACTGGGTGAGAGCTGGAGTCAGTTTGGATGTGGAGCAGTGGGTGGATCAAAAGGCAGTGGCCTTTAGGGGGAGGACACTGGCCAGAAGAGAGATGGATTCAAAGGGAACTCAGTAAAAAATTCTCTGAGTTTCTCTGGAACAGGGAAAGTTGGTGCTTTGCTGTGGGACACATAACTCATAATTATAACAAAACCCAAACAAAACCCAAAAAAAGTGGCTGTTCTTCCCTCTCTCCCTGCAGGAGCCCAGCTCATGCCCTGGAGATGCCCCAGGTAGTGTCACTGTGCCCCCAGCCCAAAGCCAGGCCCTGGGCCCTCCCTTTGGGGTGGGCAGGGGAGTTTCCACCTAAGCACATCTTCATCTCCACCCCTGAGGCCTCTTCACCTCATGCTGGGGATAGTCCGGGGCTTTCCCAAGGAGTCTTTGGCTTTCTAGCTACAGGGACTTTCCCCAGGAGATTTTTCTGCACACCAGGACGTGTCTGAATTTTGTCCATCCTCTGCGAGCAGATGATGCCAAAGAGTTGAGTAAGAGCACCCACACTTTTTCCCAGGGCACCCACCTGCCAGGCCCAAAATACCACAAAAGCCTCCTCCAGGCACAGATCCTGGCACACAGCCCTCACCTCTCGAGTATTCCCAGCTAATGGCAGTGCCAGTGTCCTGTGGTTGCTTATCACAGAATCCTAGGATGGTTTTGGCAGGGAACTTAAAGAACATCTCATTCCAACCCTCTGCCATGGGCAGAGACACCTTCCACTCTCCCAGGTTGCTCCAAGCCCCATCCATCCTGGCCTTGGACACTTCCAGGGATCCAGGGGCAGCCCCAGCTTCTCTGGGCAACCTGTGCCAGGGTCTCATCACCTTCACAGAGACGAATTTCTTCTTAATATCTGATCTAAACCTGCTCTCTTTCATTTGAAGCTGCTGCCCCTTGTCCTCACTCTTGCAAATCCTCCTTCCTCATGTACCTCCTCTTCTGCCCCTCCTCTGTCTTCTTAAATCTTGTCACACTCAAACTTTGGTCCCCACTATCAAGGGGCTCAATAATTCCCTCTCTCTGTCCCAGCCCTGCCTGTGCAGGGCTCGTGCAGCCACCTGAGCTCATGAAATCTGTCTGCCCAGAGCCACCCAAGCAGTTTTTGCACTCAGAGCATCCAGTCTTAAAGCAATCTCATGGTCTAGAAGAGTTTTCTCCCGGGGTCCTGTGTTCTGTATATCTACAGTGCACTTCTTAACACAAAGAATTATACCAAATTTCCATGCTTATCTCTTAACAAGCAGTAATAACAGGTTAACTGTATCCTATCCCCCTCTTTACCCCTCTGTAATGTCCAGACTTCCATCTTCTCTTTCTTTAAGGTTTATCAGAGAAGTGAACTTATCAGACAAGAGGTTAAACCAGATTTCTGCTGCTGTTTCATGGTCTCCCAGCTCTGCTCCCATTCACTGGCAGACACATGAGTGCTGACAGGGCTTATGAACCCATGGAATGGCTGCAGCACAGGCATGGAGCAGGAAAATTTTGGCAGAAAGTCTGGAAAAAGTGGCTGCTGCCACTGTCCTCCCCCGCAGACCAAGCCCCAGCAGTGGAAGGGGGTAATGTCAAACCTACCACAACAACCACAGTCAAGGCTCATCTCCCAAAGTCCTCACTGATTTGTAGATTGGCTTCAGAGCTCAGAATCTCCTCTCATTTTTCCAGCTGTGCTAGTGGCTATAATGAAAAATATTCCCTCTGTCTACAACCCTTTGACCTGGCTGTGTCCTGAGACATTGCAGCTGCAGCAAAAGATGCCAGAGACCTCAGTGCCTGGTTCTGTTCCAAGAAAGGGGAGCATTTCACCTCAGAGGCCTGAGAAACGTGAGTTCTCATCTGATTTATTGGGAGACTTTATTGGGTGGTGAGAAACCCCTCTCTGACCCAAGTGCTGAGGGGGTCACAGGGAGAGGGTTTTTTTTGGCACAGTTACTGCTCACCTCAGTGATTCCTGTCACCACATCACCCCTCCTGCAAGGGCTGGCAATAAAAATTGGCTGAGCAAATGAAATCACAGGTGCTGTAGGTATGAGCTTTTCCTTCCATTTATGTTGTTTTACTCCAAAACATGCAGGTAAAATTCTGTCAGACTCTTCTGTCTTTGCTTTTTTTTTTTTTTAATTACATTTTTGTTTGGTTGGGGGTTTTTTTTTGTTGTTTTGTTTGTTGTGCATTTTTAAATCTCTTGGTTAAAATTAATGCATTTTCAGCTGCTTGGTTAATGATACAAGCATGGAAGTCACACCATGAGGCAACCTCCTGCAATTTGCTGGGCATAAATGTGAATTAAAGGCTCAAAAGCCAGTTCAGTCCCCCTCAGTGGCTGACTCTGAGCATGGGTTGGGAGAGGGGGAGCAGGACAGTCCAGCTGCACAGTGACCACAGCTGACTTCTGCTACACTCCACTGGAGAGTATTTACAAGCACTTCAGGTGCTACAGAGGCTTTATCTTATTAAAGGGGAAAAAACACATATATAGCCTCTAATCTGTGTTTTGTTTTGGATTTTTTAAAATTTTTTGTTACTGAACCATAAAGGAGTTGATCTGTACTTCATACTTTAGCTGGAAACCTTATCTCTGAGTTATCTGCCAGCCCCCCAGGAGAAGTGGAGTGTGGCTGGGCTGCTTTTTCCAAGAGAGGTGGAAATATTCTTAAAGCCAACATCCCCAGCTCACTCATTGATACCATTTATTGTTTGAGCCTTCCATGCATCCCAGTCTATGCCTCTCTTACTCTGTGCTGCCTTTTTTATTAGGCTGAAATGATAGGGAGATAAAATGATAGGGCATTAGTAGTGCCTGGAAGAGAAAAGCCAGCCTGGCAGGCTTGCAAGTCAGCTCTGGTGTGTGCTGAAACCTCAGCTCAGTAAAAAATTGTGAACGATTGCTCTCCTCTACAAAATCCTTTCCCAGAGTCTGCTGAACCACCCTGCCACTGCTAATCAAGCTCATTGTATTCCATTTTCCCTGTGCTGATGTGGCAGGGTATTTGTTTTGTGTTAAATTCAGGTGAGACTTTAAGCTGACATATTGAAAATCGGTGAGCAGCAGAAATCATCTCAGGGGAAGCCAAATTGCTACAGGGGCTGAATGAGCCTGTTGGGCTTCCTGGTTTCAGCCCCATGGACAGGGTCATAGATCCTGGTGTCATGAACCTCACAGGGGAAGTAATGACATATCCAGAGACTGAAACAAAGATATGTATAGCTTTTCTTACCCCTACGGCCAGCTGAAGCACATAAATAAGTCAGGCTTTTTGCATTACTGTTTTGTGGAGGGTTTGGAAGTAGTTCATAAATTATTGGAGAAGAAAGGTCAGGCTCTTAAAGAATGCTTTGGAAAACCAGCATCCTTGGGAGGGATTTGACACGCTTTGTGTACAGTGTGAGAGAGTTCAACATGCAAATCCTCCGAAAAGCCCAAGGAGCCTTCCAGCAAAACCAGCGGAGACAAGGCTAGACATTCCCAATTGCTCCCTTTAAGTAAAAACAAACAACAATAACAACAAAAACATGGCAGGAAATTAAACCCCAGACCTTCCTTAGTCAGCGCTGAGAACTATGAAGCAGACTTTCAAAGGCCTTTACATCTCAGCTCTGAGCTCTGAGTTATCTCAATATCAACACCATCAGAGCCAAATGTTGCTCCTGCGAGACTCAGCCGAGCGTCCTGGGCTCATGCAAGGGACAAGGGGGGAATAAAGGGACCTCTTTGACCCTCAGTGGCCTGCAAAACACTGTGAGGGGCCTGTTCCCCTGGGCTCCCCCTTGTTTCCACTCTGGTGGCTCATTGGCAGGGTGATCCTGCATGTCCCATCCTCCAGCATGGCTCAGCAGGGAGGAAAAGGGCATCAGGAGTGGGAGCCAGGCTTTGGCTCTGAGATGTCCCCAGCAGATGGGAAAAAAAAAAAAAAAAAAAAAAAAAAAAAA
>VYXF01005954.1:171014-200170 GCA_013397295.1 Polioptila caerulea | reverse complement strand
CGGCCACAAAGAGAGAAAAAAAAAAAAAAAAAAAAAAAAGGAAAGAAAAAGCTGTTGAAATAAGCAGTGTCAAGGCAGACAGCAATGCATTAAATCCTGCAGCGAGGGGCTGACATCAGCCTGAGTGGGTGGAAAATGGAGACAGCGAGGACAATGGGGCTGCTCTGCTCCCCCTGAGCACCTTGCCAAAGAAAAGAGAGAAAAGAAAACTGAAATAATTATTGCTGGGGGTCGGGGAGGGGGGAGACAAAGAAAGGAAAAAAAGGAACCCCCAACATTCTCTGGAGGAACGTACAGGAGATGCTCGGCAAGTACCGAGTGTGACCTCTCCGCCGTGCGCTCCCTCCCAAGCCGGAGGATGCTCGGTGCCACCGGCGAGGGGCTGCTGCCACCTCCCGGGAGCCGAGCGGAGCCGGTCCGGGTCCTGCCGGCAGGAAAGCACCGGGAAAGCACCGAGACGCCAGACCAGAGCCGGTTCTTTGGAATAACGCAGGAATACTCGGGTGAGTATGTAAAAATCCTCGGGTGTAGCATCTCTGAGCGCAGCGCTTGAGGCGCCGAGGAAATAAAAGCGTTCGTGTGCAAGTGCAGTGTTGGGTGGTGCAGGCTTTGTGAACGCTGAAGTACACCAGTGTGCAGCCCTTCAGTGGCAGCCTGAAGGCAGAGCAGGCTCTGAATTGAGCAATGCTCCTCTCCCCCTGATCCGAGGGCAATGACATGATCGACCAGCCATGGAATTTTAACAGAGAAAGCATCACGAGCAAATCATGGAAATTCCCTTTTTCCCGACTGCCAGCTGAGCTGCTGTTTCCCCTGGGATACCCCAGCCCACGCCAGGCAATGCCACACTGCCCGTGAGCCCCTTGGGACCTCGTGTGCTGAACCCACCCCATGCACGGCCACCCCACCTTGGACCCTGGCACAGAGGGACCCTCAGCCATCCCCAGACAGCTCCAGTGAGACCTCAGAGCCCACCCTGCAAGCAAGGAGCACCTCAAGGAGGCTCCAGGGCCTTGTGGATCAGCCTCTGCCTATGTCCTGGGGCAGCTGGGCCTCACCCTCCCCAAGCAGACAGACAATTTTCTCTCTCAGAGGAGTTCTGGGCCCTCATGCAGCGTGGTAGATCTCTGCAAGTCAGCTGGAGGATGAACTTGGAGGCAGAGACAAGTCTCCTGAGCTTTGGCCGACTTGCGTCAGCGCCATCATCTCGCCTCAGCCTCTCTGACTGAGGTTTCATTTTTATTCCACTTGTGCTGCTCTCTCAGAAATGCCACGAACATCTGTGCCTGTCCCAAGCTCACATTTTTCATTAACAGGGTCAGTTAATTGCAAGTGAAGCACCAGCCATGTAAGCAGGCTCCAGCCCTGTTCTGTGGGTTCTGGATGGGCCCTGACTGCATTTCCCCTGGGAAAAGCCCCACAGCCAAATCAGGAGCTGGGAAATGAGGAACACAGCAGGCACCTGCTCTCCTCATCTGAGCTGGTGGCTTTCCAAGCCAGTCCTGACAAGAGCTCACACCAGAGGGACAAAGTCCAAGTTAGGGGGTGCAGACCCCACATCATTACAGTCTCCTCTGGCTGCATCTCCCAGATTTACATGCCCAACACTGCAGCAATAAACTGCAGAGATGTGCTCAGCGCTCTTTTGAGAGAATACTGGGGTTTTTTTACGTGTTTGGAGCCCCTTTTTTTTGTCAACAGGGGTAGCTACTGCTATTTTAATTCCAGATTTAGAGAAGTGTGTGGCAGAGCCCAAATCCTGATGATGATGCCAAGGAGATGAGGGGTTACAGAGATTGCACATAGCAGAATTTGCTTTGGGTGAAAATTGCTGGTAAACTTTCAGGCTACTCCCAGTTTTATGCAGCACTGGCTAACTTGTAAATCAATCAGAAATCAGAGAATGCCAGAGTTGTGCAACTCTGCTCGGGTCCGTGTGCCTGCTTGCCTTATGCCCTGGTCCCATCTCCCTGGGGAGATGTTGAAACCTGGTGAGAAGGGAGCCCTTTGGAATGCCAGAGCACAGGAAAGGCTGCCACCCCGTGGGGACACGGCTTGGCCAGGCAATCCCTCCCTGTCCCCAGGGCTGCCTTTCTGCCAGGAACCAGGGGACAACATTCCAAAACTACAGGACCAGCCTGAGGAGGATGTGGCACCCCTTGATGCCCAATCCCTTGCAGAGGGGGCTGTGTGAGCTCTGAGTGCCTTCTCCAGAGCAGGATGAGGAGAAGCCTCCTTATCCCCCTGCCAAGAAGGGTGACAAGCCAGGAGCTCTGGCTCAAAAGCTCAGGGACAGCTCCCTGGCTGGTGGCCTGCAGGTTGGATCCTGCCAGTTCTTGCTCCTGGATTTTTCTTGGAGGAAACAGGATCCTGGCAGAGGTACCCTGCCCAAGGAAGGCAGGGACAGGTACAGCACCAGGAGCTGCTGCTGTCCCCCACAGAGTCACTGGGGCTCGTGGGGAGGAGGGGAATTACTTGGAGGAGGCTGCATGTCCCTGGACCACCATCTGCTGCATCCTCCCGAGATCTCTCTCATAATTCCTCTGGAGCAGAAGGTAAAGTAACTTCTGCTTTGCTGACAGGGAAGCAAGATTATCAATCTGGGTGGAGATGGAGGGCAGGTAATAAAAACACACTGCAAAGAGGATGAATAGCCACCCTGAGTAGAAGCCCCTGGTTAAAGGCCACGCTTCACAAACTGCCCAGACACTTTGAAAGTTCCCTGTGGGCAGGGTCCTTTGCTGCCTTTCCCTCCATTATAAAACCACCAACTAATTCACAGCCAAAAAAAACCCCAAGAAATTTTGTTAATCCTTGAAGAGTGTTGTCAACATCTTATTAACAGGTGAATTTGTATAGAAAGTTGTGGTGAAGACATCCTTTCTGAAACCACCATAGGTTATGAATAATGAGAATTTCTTTAAATGACAATCACAGCAAAGGGAAACAAGAATTTTTGCAGAGAAGAGGAGGAGTATCCTGGACAGATGTGACTGGAAAGACTTCTAGGTGAAAAAAGTGAAATATTTTAAGTGACACACAGGCACTAGTGGCAGTGCTCAAGCAGTTCTGAAAGTGGATGAGCCTTTTGGGGTCAGAGGGGCTCTGATTTTGGGGACAGGCTGGGGAGCCTTCAGTGGCACATTCCCTACCCCACACAAAACATCACTAGATATCCCAAAGTCCTTGCACAGAGGCTCTCAGAGCTGCTTATGGGTTTAATTAGCTTATGGATTTCAAGAGGCTTTAAAATCATCCCTTCTCAGAGCAGGGAAACAGTCATGGTCTGGTGTCCCCAAAAGTGAGGGGCAGCATGGGTCCTGAGCTGCTGCCCCCTCTGCCTGGCTCTTGGCTTGCCTCAAACCTGGCGTGATTTCCTGCCATCATTTCCTATCAAAACTCCCCCCACTTTCTGCCAGACAGGTATAAAAAGGGGCCCACAAATGTCCCAAATGTCATTTCATGGCCCTGACAGGCACACAGGCTGCTCAGGCACCTGCAGGTAACATCTGTACACAGATCACGCTCAAAATATGTTTCCCTATTTTTACACCTCTGAGGGGGTCAAATGTCTGTGATTCATTTTTTTTTTCCTCCTGGCTTTGCTGGGTTTCTGTCAGGAAGGAGAGAGATGTCAGCACATGGCACGGAGGCACCAAGGCTCTGGCAAAAAGATGCATCTGAAAGGAAAGCAGCAAAGGCTGAGGACCTGTTAGCACCAGGCAGCTTTGCTTGAAATGCCCTTTCCATGCCTGCAGCTACAGGCAATTCCAATTTCCTGGAATGAATTTGCCCTTTCCCAAAGTGCACCTATTCACGCCTTCCCCCTGGAGATGCAAACACAACGGGCTCCACAATTTGTGGTAGAAAGCTCTGAGATTGCCCAGTAATTAATCTCAGTAAAAAATTGGTTTAAAAGAGTGTCAGACGCTGAGGGGATTTATTGCTTTCTAATTACCAGACAGCAATCTCCCTCCTTTGCCCACCTTCTCCTGCATCTGCAGCAGTCCTGCAGCCTTGTCCCACCCCCAACCTCTGCCACAGGTGATGCTGGTCCCAGTGATGATCCCTCAGGAGATGCAGGAGGGGGACTGGGATGAGTTCTGGGGCACACTCCCTTTCTCTGGACGAGAGGCGATGCCTCTGCTCCTTAACTCCCAGCCCTCCCTGAGTTGTGGCCTAGATATGGCAGAAGCGAGTGGCTTTTAAATTTAAATAGTCTCAGAGCTCCTGTGTTTATGGCTCATATTAATATTTGGCCCATGCTCTGAGGAAAAAAAAAAAAAAAGCATCCAACAAACAATTGCACTTATTTCCTCTGTTTTTCTCAGCTAATCAGCGTCAAAGAGGAGGAGCTTGGTGGGCTCAGCTTTTTGATGGAGCAAAAGCTGTCTGAGATGATTATGTGGTAAATTATGGGGATGTGGGGGCCTTTCCTGAACACCTGGGATATCCATCTGTGCAGAAAGAGATTTGGAAACCTGTTAAGCATGAGTGCTGAAACCTTTAGTTTTGGGTATTCATGTGTAAGAAGACACTGGAGCTGTGGACTGACTTCATGTGAGGCAACTGCAGGGAGAGCCTGTGCCTCCACCCCACCCACCCTGCCATCAAGCAACTTTAATCATTAATTTCAGATTAAATCCATCACATGGTTCCGTGGATGTGAGGTTTGAACCACTGTTTGTACTGACCCAGTGATCTGAAGGAATGCTGTGGTGGTCAGGCTGCTGGATTTTGTCCTGTCCCTGATCCTTTTGGCTTTGCCTGCATGAGGGATAACAGGAACAGGAAAGAAAGGGCGAGCATCCTCACAAAACGTACTTCCAGCGGTGGAAAGCACATCCTCCAAGTGGTGCTGGGCACCACACTGACCTCCCAAAGCCTCACAGAGGAACAAATGAAACCCCCAACGCTGGCTGCGTGTTTCCTACATCACTTTATTGACCGCCACTGACCACGTCCTCAGGCTGAGCGCCAGATACCAGTGGGAGAGGTGGAGCTACCCTAGAGTTACAGGAGAGAGCAAGGAAGATGGTGTGGGATGAGAAGGGAGGCTGGCTGGGGATGAGAAGCCTCTGCACAGCAGTGAGCCCCCCTCTCTCCCCCCCGAGGGCTGACAAAGACAGCGGAAAGACGTGCTTGTCCTGTCAGTTGTCCCGAAGGGAAATGACAGGGCAGAGGTGTGAACAGAGACACTTAAACACTTCGCTGGGAAAAAAAAAAATACACGTTGCAACCCCCCGAAGGTGAGATATTATTATTAATTATTATTATAATTATTGTGTCCTGCAGTTGCAAGGAACTCATGGCAGGCTCGTCACACGGACGCAGGGTCTTGAGTGTGGGGCTTGGCTCTGTTGCTGTTTGAGAGTAACCAGTTTGACTCTGAGTGGGGGACAGCAATTCTTCAGGGCTTTTTCCCTGTTCCAAGCCTTGCCTCAAGGCTTGGTGCACCAGGAGCCAGCATTACTCGTGTACTCCTGCCTACCTGATGGTGGATATGGGCTTGGACAAAGACCCTATCAGCAAGTACACAGCATAGCAGCATTGCCATCCATGCCATCCCCACGAGGTTTAAGCTTCCAAGTCCACCAGCCGCTCACCCAGCCCCTCGTTCCATCCAAGGGAAAAGGGGGGGAAAAAAAAAAAAAAAGAAAGAAAACAAACCAACAAAAAAAAGAGGAGACAAAGTGGGGAAGGAACCAACAGAAGAAACCCCTCCAGACATTCACTGATATCTACGCAAAGGCTCTGGGAGCGAGGCCTGCAGGTGGTGGCAGCCTGCGCAGCGCGGCGGCCGGCGGGCTTAGGAGGAGGGCGCGGAGCTGGGCTTCTCCTCCCGGGACACGGGGATGGGCCGCTCCGTGTGGCTGGCGTCCATGTTGGAGGGGACCTTGGGGCCCGAGAAGGTCAGCATGCCATCGTTGGACAGGGAGCAGGTGATGGCAGCCTGGTCCACGTTGGCGGGCAGGCGGTACCGGCGGTGGAACTCCCGGGAGATGTAGCCGTGGTCGTCCTGAGAGGCAGTGGGGAAAGGGGGGGGAGGCGTGTCAGAAACTTCATCCAGCTCCCTTGGAGCAGGAGATCCACGATCACCCCGGCTTATCCTGACACTGCTCTGCCAGGACTGCTGGGCACAGCTCTGCTGGGTTTAATTTTACAGGTTTGTCGGGGCAGGTGACCCCCGTGACACCTCGGATGCTGAAAGAGGTGAGCAGAGCAGCAGGGAGTGATTTTGGCAATAGGTTTGAACCCAGGTTGGGATCTGGTTTGGACCTCTGATTTCAAAGGATGCTTGGAGACAAAGTCTGGAGGCCTGGGAAGGTAAAAGCAAGGCAGATGTGTGCACCCATGTATTTATTTACGAGGCTGCAATGCTGTGTCAGCCAAAGTACACAGTCCTGGCCCCCTTTTTTTTTGGCCAAAATAATGAGAAATGCAATTATTTTTTAAAGCTGGCCATGAGAATAATAACTATATTAAGAAATACATACTGTTTCCAGGCTAGAGCTTTGTCTGGCCAAAAATGTGTAAGAGAAGAATTAAACCCCTGCTGGTATAATTCACTTTTCGACCCCCACAAATATTTCCATGCAATCCATGTCAAAAGTTTCCAAGCCTGAGGCACTTGGTTGGTTTTCTTTTGTTTTGTTTGCTCTTGCTTTTCTCTTCTAGATTGGCATATGAAAACTCTGTTTTCACTAAGGATTCTGGCTTATGAAAACTCAGCCATGCTTCAGCAGTGCCAGATGATGTTCTGTGTCTGGCCCAGTGTTATTAGTGAACAATGGACATCGTCATCTGATGGTTATGGAAGATGATGATTGAAAATAAACAAAAGAGGGGTGGATTAGCTTGTTATTGTCAGATATCAGGTGGAGGCTCTATGGGAACAGGCCATGCCAATAATGACAATTCATAATTAACTCCTTCTTCTGATATTTTTTTTTTTCCTTCAGCTGAAAACTGTTGGAAAGAAGGGAAACAGAGCTGGACTCCCCAGTTGCTCCACCATCACCGTCACTTCCACTTACCTGCCTTTCACTGTGCTTGCCATGGATTTCCACAAAGTCATCAATAATCTTCACACTCAAGTCTTCAGGAGAGAAGTGTTTTACATCCAGCATGATTGTGAACTTGTCCCGATCAGACCTCACCTGAAAGGAGCATTGTCACACAGTGAGGCCCGAGCTCTGTGTGTGGAGGCAGTGCCAACACCAGCACAGATTAAAGGCCAAAAAAGGGGTGGTCTGGCACTTTGTTCTTCTGGGACTATGGGCCTCAGCAGGGCTCTTCTTCCCATTGTGTGGAGCCAGGGAGGTTGAGAGGCCGTGGCAGGTGTCAGGGTCACTTGGATGCTGTGGGAAATGTCAGGGTCACCAGGAGGCCATGGGAGGTGTCTGCACCTTGGCTACTGCTCTGGGAACAGGTGTTGTTCCTTGCTGCTATTCTTGTGCCAGGGACCCTTTAGCACTCAGTGACCTGCCAGATGGACCATGCACAGAGAGGGGATGGAAACCAGTGTAAGACTCTCTGGTAGCACGTGTTTTGTCCTTTCAGTGATTTATGGTTTCATTGTGGTCGTAGCTCTGGGAGGAAAACAGCAAGAGAGGGCTACAGAAAGAACCTGTGCCAGAATTTCATTTTAAGGACCCCACAGCTACATGGTCCCCTACAGTTCCTTTCAGAAAATTGCTCCAGGGTCCTTCAGTGAGGGATTGCTAAAACCACCGAGCTCCCAAGGTGGAGGAGAAGGTGGAGAAAGCTCCCACTTGCCAGGGTCCTCTCCCATGGCGAGCTGTCCCCACAGGCACTTACTCTGGGAGCAGCCTTGCTCTTCTTTGCTACAGCGGGCAAGGAACAACAAACCCAGCCTTCTTGTGTTGGAAACAACCCTCAAAAGGAGCCAAAATAGCTCCTGTTTCTCAAAGGGAAGCCTTGTCCCCAGCAAGGGTTTCCCTTTGTGCCCAAGAAGGGCCGGGTGGGCTGTGCCTGGCAGTGGCTTCGGGGTTTTCCTCACCCCCTCACACGGGGCTACAGCAGTGTGAGATGTGGGTACAGAGAAGCGGCTGGAGGCATCAGGAGGGAGAGGAAGGAAAGAGAGAGGAAATCAAAGGGCCCTTACCTCTGAAATGCCTGACTCCAGCACGCTGCGGAAGAGGGACTGCCTGTAGTAGGGGCTGATAGTGGACGAGAACAAAGGCAGGAGGTCATACTCGAGGAGACCCTCTCCAAAAAACTGGTCGAACAAACGGCTTGGAATGAGGGGTCCCAGAGCACGCTTGAACCAGGGGTGCTGGATGGTAATGTCCATGCTGCTGCTGCTGCTGCTGCTGCGGCTGCTGCTGCTGCTGAGACCTGTGGCTGCAAGGGGAGAGCAGAAGGGGCAGTGCCGCTGCTGGGGAGACGGCGATGCCTTGGCTGGACTGCGCGGTGCAGCCCCAGGGAAGCTCCCCCTATATATACCAGCCTGGCAGAATGAAGGCATTAGCAGGATTCCTCTGGAAAGACATGATCTCATGATGGAGGCAACGTGGTCAGCAGAAATGCGGAGACTGACCTGGAAATGACAGTCTGGTTGGAATCGGTGCCAGATGTCCTGGAGGGATGATGCCCGGCAGCAGGCTGCGAGGCACAGGGTGCCCAGGGGTGCTGGCATGTCCCCTGTGGAACCAAGCAGGCTGAACAGGACACCCCGGTGGGCATCTCAGAGATGCTTGTGAAAGAGATCTGCTCTGTGGGTCTTCGTAACTTGACTTTGGGTGTCATTAATTTGCTTCTTTTCTGCCCCTCCTTGAAGCAGAAACTCAATATTTCTTCCAAATAAATGAAACAGCTGTCTTCCAAGCAAGGAAAAAGGGTCTGATTCAGGTTGAAGAAGGGGAAACTTCTCTGTAACATGCTACAAAATGCCTCTGCCACTCGAGAGGGCCCTGATGCCCCTGGCACAGGGATCATGGCAGAACTGTCAGAGAAGCAGGACTGACAAATGATGCAGAGCACCATTTTTTGTCTGAAAAAAACAAAAACTTTCAACAAAAAATGCATTGGCAAAATAAAGAAAGAAAAATAAGCTTGGTCTCTGACCGTAACATCAGTCCCAAAGCTGCTCTTGAGAGTGTCCTTGTTTTGATTTAGGAGTGATGTGGGAGATCCATTTATCTCGTGGTGTCACAGCACAGATCCTGCTTAACATGCATTTCTGGTTACAGCTGTTTTTCATTTCTGTTTCACTTAAAGCCTCCTTTAAGGGGTCATCTGGCACCCTGGGCTGCCGGGCCATGGGCACCGTGCCCGCCGCCGGAGCCGCGGGCTCTGCCAGAGAGCTGAGGTGGCTGGGCAGTGAAAGGGCAGCCAGGCTGCCCAGCTCCACAGTAAGGCTCACAGGCTGTGGCCACAGCTGAAACCCCATTTCCATCACGTCCAGAGATGCGGGGATTGCGTTCCAGGAGACTCTGAGCAGCTGAAGCTCCCGTGTTGGGAGTCTCGTGCATCTCAGCACCTTTTGCAGTCAGCAGGGAACAAAAGAGAAAGAGGAGAGGGCACTTCCAAAAGGCACTTCAGATATGAGGGGCTGAATCATTCTCTCACATTGTCAGGGACTAAAGAAACCAAGGATGGCTGAGATCCTGCCCTCTTCTTTGGGAGAAATCAGATCATTCCAGGCCAGAGGAGCTAAACTGAGAAAAGCACTGAGGCTTTTGTATCACTGAGTGATATTCAGCTGAGAATCGCCTGGCATCCAGGCACCGCGTGGTCTTGGAAAATCCTTGGCCTTGGAGGAATTGCAGGAACCAGAAGATCCTGTTACAGAGGCTTTCCTTCATGAAAAACAAAAACTTGAGCAGAAAAACACCCAAAACCACAGTAAAGATTGCTAAGAAGACAAAGAAGAGCTTAGGCTCCACCTTACGTAGCTCCAGCAAGAAAAGGCCGAGCAAGAAAAGGCCCCATGGTCTGGCCTTGGCTTGAAGGATTTTCTAAAATCAGGTATCAAAAAGAGATCAATCCCTCCTCAAGCCGTGGAGGGAAAAACCACAGGAGAGAGACCTAACCCCTCATTTATTCCCATTGTGCCAAATCTGTCATTCTGTTTGAGAAATTAAGGGAAAGCGAACAAGTCATAAAGCACTACCAAGATTTTTCTTCAAGAACTCTGTGAGATTTGTTCTGGCAGAGAAAAAAAATCTCTCCTCAGCCAGCCAGTTCCAGAGACCTGCTAACCTGTATTTAGCCAACTGGCAGCAGTGACCTGATGCAGAATGCATCACCTGATGTGCAGGATAAAAGGAAAAATGAGAGAGGAGATACAAGAATAAATTCAAATCCCAAAGCACTCACTGGAACACACAAAGCATGTTATTTATTTGACTGGTAGAGGAACTGTGGGAACTGTGTTCACACAGAAAGTGAGAGAGATTTGGGGGTCTGACAGACCATTTGGGCCCCAGGTGAGGGGTGAGGGGTGAATGCCATCCCTAAAGTGTTTTGGGAATATCCTCTTTGTGCTTCCCAAATCAGGGTTATGGCAGGAGCACGGGAGCAATGCACACAACAGCAGGATCTTCTCTGGGCATCCTTCAGTCCTTACAAAACTGCCAAACCCTTGAGCTCTGACCTCCAGCGTGTTCCCCAGATTATTCCCTGGATTATTGAGGACAGGAGGAAGGAGGGAGCCCAGGTTGCTCCAAGCCAAATCCAACCAAGGCCTTGAACACTTCCAGGGATGGAACATTCACAGCTTCTCTGGGCAACCTGTGCCAGTGGGCAACACAGAGGTAGCCAGAGCACTCTGTATGTTCAGTGAGATGAAAGGAATTGACTTTATAGAGAAAAATTAGAAATCTGTCTTCAACTGAATTCTATCTGAAATTATGTATATTACCCCACATTCAAATAATTGTTATGTGGCAGCCAACTTTGTGGTTTTATGTCTTTACTTTCTTCTGGACCCACATTTTCATGGTTTTCCCTAAAATTGATCATATCCATATGTCTAGGACAGACATTTTTGTCTTTTGTGGGAAAAAATTTCACCCACAAAAAAATTTCATTTACAGGGGTTTTTTTCTGATGCAGACTTCACACTGCCTGCAGGCCTCAAGGAAAAAAAAAATCAGCCTTCTGAGATGCATCACATGTGACTTCCAGTGGTCTGAAACTTCTGTGTCCTGTTCAAAGGAGTTGTCCATGCTGCCTGTCCAGTCAGTGCAGGGACAGATGCCTCCAGATCACCATCGTGTGGGTGGGTAGGAAAGGTGGAACGAGGGCCCTTTCAGCAGTGTCTGTATCTCAGAGGGAGCTGAGGAGCCAGTTCTAATTCACTGGATGAATCCTTTCCAGTGGGAATTTGGTATGAGAAGAGAAAGTGATCGTTTTGCATCAGTTCAGCAGACCAGACCTCACAAGACACACAACATTTGAGCATCGTTATCACCTGCTGAGCAAAAGCAGCAAGATTTGTTGGTGGAAATTGAGTGGAAGAAAATGGAAGAAAATGAATGCATATGGTCAGGAGCACATCCAAGAGCAATGCATCAAAGGCAGTTTTTTCCAAAGCTTCACTGCAAGTTTAGAACGTGAGTCAAACTGAGAAAGTCCTCCAGAATGTTCTGCCGTCCAGCTTAGCTTTGAAATAATCCCTTCCTAAACCATGATATGCAATTGCCAGCATGTGAGTGAGACATTCAGTAAAGGATATTGCCCAGGACAAACTGAAGAAATCCCAGACCACATTCCTGAGTAAAGCTGCCATCAGCCATCAGGCACAGTCCTTGCTTGTGTTTAGCTGCTCTCAGTTTGTCTGCACGACTGACCCCCACCTCCCCATTTCCAGGAGAGCCCAGGGCTGTCTGCAACCCCCTTGACAAGCTCTGTGCAAGCCCAGGGTGAAGACAAAAGCAAATATTGAAGTAGAGCAGCCACTGCTCAGGTGTAGTGACTGGTCAGCAGTGGCTGTGCAGGGTTTGAAGGAGATTCTGAAGTGCTGATAGAACAGGGGTTCCTGTTCCAAACTGGTTTGTGGCAGCCCCAGGAGAGCCAAGAGAGGCAGACTCTTCTCTGATCTGCATTTCCTCTCAAGCTGACCATACCCTGTCACCCTGCAGAGGATGCAACTCTTCTGATAGTTCCCATGGAAGATAGGAATGCACATCAGTGCTTTTTCTTTCAAATGCACATCAACCCCCAAAATGCAACGATACTCATTTAAAGGAATGTGTTTAGATGTCAGCTGCTTAGTGATGATATAAGGGATTGAGCAGTCTCTGGCAATATTTAATGATGAAATTGTTGCAGCATGCCAGTCAGGCTGTTTCCAATTAATAGAAATCTATGAGTTACAAAAGCAATATCATGAGAGGGACACGAAGCTAGAGTAAATAATATTGTGATTTTTTAACAAGTTTTCTTCCTGCCACTCTTGCTGCAGTGGAAAGTACTACATAACGCATGTAAGAAAGCTGGTGAGTGGGGAGAAGAAACAAAAGACCATATTTTTCTTAATCTTGCATAGACCGAGCTTTGGAAAGGATGCAAGAAGTCAGTATGAAGTCACAGAAGTCAGAATGCCAGCAGTCAAGCAGAAGGGGCAGGCTCACTCGTGGTTATCAGTTTTGGCTGCTAAGCACTTACTAAAAGCTTTCCTTAGAAATGATCACAGAGCATTTGTTTATTTCTTTTTAAGGGAAGAGCCCTTTCTTTATAAAGTTCATTTCTTCTTCCTCATGGCCAGGAACTTCAAACCTTTCCACCACGGCAGGACCATGGATGCTGAGGGAGGAAGGAGCCGGTGATTTTAACAGGAGAGAGACTCATTTTCCTCCCCACCAGACACCATGGAAAGCAGGAAAGCAGTGACTGATGAGTTGTGAATGCTGTTGATATCTTGCTGAAGTTTATAATGGATGGGAAGAAGAGAGGCCACATTATCAGTGCAGTTTGCACGATGCTTATCTGGGGTTGGGCCCTGCAGGGCAGTGCAATGAGCTCTGGGTGAGAAATGGCAGGTGCTATTTTTTTTTTAATTAATTAGTGATTCTTAATAAAAGCAAAGAACACGTGGAAACAACTCTTGGGGGATAGTTCACAGCAAAAAAGAAGCCAGTTAGTGGGAGGGTCACTACACGCTGAGCACCTTTGAAAAAACAAACAAACAAAAATCCACAGCCAAACGGGGCTTGCTTTCCTTTTAAAGAGAGGCCAGCATATCCCCAGAGAACCCTGCAAATCCCCACGCCTCCCAAACAGCCCTGAGCTGCCAGCTGGGAGCAGGTGAGCAGCCCCTGCCCTCCAGACTCTTGGCTAAGCCTGTCCTGGGGCAGACCACCACAACTCCCTTCCCTCGCCTCTGCAGCTCCTGCCTGATGAATGATGAACCCTGAACCCCAAGATTTGTCCCACGTGGTCCCCACTCATGCTGGCAATGCTTTTGTCCCACAGGGACCGTGGTTGCAAAGCTGCTGAACACCAGGGAGGGAACAATCACAGTGGGAACAAGTCGTGGAGGGGACATTTTTAGTTTTCTACTGACAAAGAAATCTTCACCTCACCATTTTTAAGGCATAATCCTCTGTTTTATGGCTGTCCTTTTGTGATTCTTTTTCTACTCCACCATCTCCCTTTTGCCCGTTTTTGAGGGATGGGGCCATTTTCATTTTACAGTTTACAGCAATCCACAGTCAGCTTTACAATTCAGCTGTACACTGGAAAAGTTAAACATCCACTCTACTTAGCCTAAGACTGATATTTATTTTATCTAAAGAATTTATATAATATCAACAGTCTGCCTTGGTGCAGCCAAAGAGGCTTAAAAAATTACTAGCAATCCTTTTTTTCCACATCAGAGCCCACATCCTAAACACTGAACAAATCCCATCAGTGTTTAGGGCACATAATATCATTGTTGTCCAATCAATGGTGAATTTACGTGCTGCTAATCCTTGGCACTTAGTCAAACAAGCTCAGCAAGTTTTAGCGGCACAATGCATTTTATGTTTTCATCAATGGATTTGCATAGGGAATGAGGGATGCTCTTTGCTTCCCAGCGTGCAGCAGCTCCCAGAGAGTGGGAGATGTGGAGAGAGCATCTCACACACACCCAGAGAGCAGGAGAACGGGGACACGAGCAGGTTTGGAAGTTTGCAGCAGCTAAGCAGTGATGTTTCTCCCCATCTGTAGATCTCAGGTGAGTATCATCCTGTGAAACGACCTGGCAGAGGTACAATTTCAGCCCTTTTCACTCCCCTGGTCCTTTCTTTAAATAAAACCATCTCGCTTGCAACTCCACAGAGCTTGCTGCTGAGAGTTCCCCTGCCTTGAACCAGATCTCATCTCCCTGAGCTTTCCATGGCTCCTTGTCCTGCTGTATAAAATATTCCCTTGGCTCTGGAAATTAGACCCATTTTTATTTTCAGACCAGAGAGTTTCAAAGCGTAGGGTTTGTTTTGTGACGTGACGTTTAACTCATCTAAAGGAAATAATTATGGCAAATGATGCAACACCTTGAGGAATTAAAATCTTGGCAATTTTTTGGAAGAAAGGAGAAAATATGTCCATTCTTGGTTTGGTGTGAACCTCAAAAAATTAATTAAATCACTAAATAACTAAATAAGATATCTCTTCAGATAGAGACTCCTCCTAAAATAAACCACAACTTGCTATAACTTTGAATTCCGAGAGTAATTTTCTTTCTCTTCCAGTGTTCTTGACTATTTACATGTGGGTTATTTTTTCACAGTCCACACGAGCATTCCTGCCCTGAGCAGACCATCCTACAGAGCCCACTGCAGGATGATCATATACAATTTTCTCCTCCAAAGGATTGATACGCAGCCTTTGAACTGGAAAATATGGAATACAGCAAGGAGTGGGTAGCCAGGAAGAAGAGTGAGTAGCCAGAAATAAAAGTGGTTCTATCTGCTGGAGCAGGGGAAGTGGTGCTGATGTAGTGGGGAAGGAGAGGCAGGAGGAGGAGGTCAGGAGGAAAGAAGACTGGAAGAGAAGATGCCATGGAAAGAGAGTGGTCTGATCAGGACAAGCAGCTCTGTCAAAGCCATTCTGCAAACCCTGTAGCCATTTGGTGATCGTGCAGTGAACAACCTAGTCCTGGCTTGAGTCTGCCTCTCTCTGCCTGAGCAGGGCTTGGAGGGGAAGCACTAAGCATTGAATGCAGACATCATTTTGTGAATATTAAGCCACTCAGGAAAGGTCCAAAAATTGCCTGATTGCAGGTGATGCTGCAGTACTTGTTTAGTGCTCGGATGCAATGGGGCACTGGGAGTTGAGCTGTCAGGGCAGATTGGCTTGCAGAGATGGTGGGCAGGGCAAAAAGGCAGTATCAGATCGAACAGGGACGCTGTTGAAGGGGGTTTGGACAGGCAAGGCTTGTTAATGATTCAGGCTAGAGACTGGGAGGTATTGACAATACTGACTGGTATTACAGACACGAAACCAACTCGATTCCCCACCAGCTTCTGTGTGTACACAGGCTACCTGTATAACTAGATTCTTTAAACTAGAAAACCTACACTGATTGAACAGCACACATCCAGTGCCTGCTCCAGAGAGCATCTCCCTTCACAGGAGTGAATCTCTTTGAGCCTCCACCAGGTTCAGGAGCACCTGTGCAGCACCACAGGACCTGCAAATCTGCTGAGGAGAAACACAGAATAATCACAGCTTTTATCTGGCTCGCAGGGACCCACTCTGTTCATCCAGCAGCCTAACTGAGAGCAAATAAAGACATCTCTTGATGGGATAAGGATCCCTGTCCCTCACGCCTGGACGCCAGACGAGTCTGTTGGAGTGGCAGCTGTCTGGTGCCTTGGAGAATTTATTTTTACAGTAGCTCGGTGATGGGAACCTCAGGGAAAAAAAAACCTAAAAACACCCCTTGGCAGAGAAAAGACCCTAATGAACCATTTGTCTAAGCTGCTGCCAAATCCTCTTGCTGGATTTGTGTGCGCTCATGTGAGGATGAGCATTAGCAGGAGGGTGGTGGAGGTTAGCGGAGGGAAGGATTAGCGCGGCGAGCAAAACGCTGAGCCCGGCTCTCGTGCGTCACTGCGCCCAGGCCTGACCCCAGCAGGGCTCCTCAGCTGCTGCACACCACGGCTTCGTGGCTGCCCTGCATCCCCAGAGCACGGGAAAGAGTCACAAGGAGCCCAAATTCCCCCTGACGTCTCTTGAAGAGCTTGTGAGGCAAACAGGGCGCATGGGCCAGGCTGGAGCATGCTCTGGGGGAGAAGATGCAGACTAAGGGATAATCAAACTGGAGAGCATCACATTTCCCAGACTCTAACCCACAGCAAAGTGCTGTGCTCAGGCACAGCAGATGGGATCACTGGTGTTGCTGACGCTACACCAATAGCCAGGGCTCTGCTGTGTATAATTAAGGTTAAATGATAAAGAGTGTCAGAGCATCTGCAGTCTGAAACAACGCCTCCTTTCACTTTCCTTTTTTTTTTTTCTTTTTCCTTCCCAGATGTTTTATGCATTTTGTGAAAAGGTCATAGCCAGGGGATCAAATACAGTGAGGGAAAATAAGCAAATAGAAAAATCCCCACTGCAGCTGCTGAGTAAAAGAAATAGAGCATTTGTATGTTAGTTCTGGGAAAAGTGGTGCAGTGGAGGGAAGTTGCAGCTGTGGGAGCAATAACAGCAGAACAATCATTTTAAAATGCAAAGTCCCTAATCTAAACTCACAGTGTGCAAACATAAAAGTATTTGAATAACATTTCTCACTCCCTAGGCCAACACAGTGACCTGTAGATCACAGAGGGGCGCTTTTTGTCAGTGACCCAGAAAGGGTCCTCTCAGTTACAAAGGTTTAAATAATGCACTTTATGATCAGCTGTGGATGGAGAATGGTTCTGGAGCATTCTCATAGCTTTCAGGCAGATGAGCAAATAAAACTGCAGTCCCTGGCCCAAGGCTTGGTGTTCTTTCTCCACCTAGAGCACAACTGGAGGAAGTTCTGCAGCCACACACAGAGATCTGAGAGGTAACTCTCCTTCAGTGACATCCACTGTTTTGCCACTGATCAAGTGTGTTCAGCCTTCCTTTCTACCTCCAAAGTCTTGTCCTGCTCTCACTCTGACTCTCTAGTTTTATTCTCCAGGATATCTGTGTATTTCTGTGCTGTGGAGAGATTAAAACCTGTCACTGCTGTTCAGTCTTCCCCTGGGTCTGTGTTGCTTTATAGACCTGTTCAAGGGTTCCTAAAAGAGCTGGTGCTTCTGAAGAGCTGTCTGCTCTTCCCAATCCAGTCAAAAGCAGGCCACCATTCTCTGAAGGGCATGAAGATTTCACTCCTTTTAAGTCCCTGCTGTTCCCATCCTCTTCCTGTCCCAGCCCGTGTTGGAAGCTGGCTCCTGCCCCAGGGATGACCCAAGCATAAGAGGGATAAGAGAAGGAGGGCAGACATTAAATCATCCCTATGGTAACAAAATGTGGTCCTGGGGGCTCCATCAGCTCTGCTCCCCTCCAGGGTGGGCATTGCTTTCCAAGTGGAAGGAGACTCCTCACCTACAAGGAGACATTCACACTTTGGTGCTGATTGCCCTGGAAAGGAGAAGAGGGGATCCAGGCAGGACCACCTTGGCTGTAGTATTGGGCCTACTCAAAAGGTGTGTAAAGAAAGCATCCACAGAGGGCAAAGGGATGTTTCCCTATGGGAAAATTATTCCTGGGAGTCTCACAACTCACTTTGACACACAGCACCTGTACTCCTGTTCTTCCAACCCACACCACTAAACTTAGCCAGCCCCAGTGCACTCGGTTTCTCCTCTCCTGCACCACCTTCTTCTGGAATTTGGGAGGTTCTTTTTTTCTGAAGACCAGAGTTTCAAGAGGCTGCAACTGTGAACGAGCCAGTCCTTCAGCCACTGTGCACTGCTGCAGCTGTGACACTTTATTTGCAAGCCCTGATCCAGGGGGATGGGTTATCTCGACCTTCACAGATCCACTTTGGTCGAATAAATAAACAATCAGCCAAGAGAATACCTGCTGTGATCAACAAAACATCAAAAAAGATTGCCATGTATCTTTAAGAAAATGAGGACAGCCTTCCCAAAAACTGCATCTGTCCCTCTGGGATTCCCAGAACCTGAGAATTCCAGGCCATGTGAGAAGTGCAGCCCTTGTAACGATGTGTGATAAATGTCTTCACACCAAGCACAAGGGTCGTTGCCCTTCCCCAGTGAATGTTATTCCAAGGGTTTGGACAAGGCTGCTCCATAGCTTACAGCAGTTGGCAAGGGCTTTTTATCCCCAAAAACGGTGGCACAGGCAATTTTTCCAGAGTGTTCACAGCATATCAGACGCAACGTGCAGCCTTCAGTTCAGCTGAGATCACAATGTGCTCTACATCCATTTAACATCCATTCCCAGAGGTTGCCACACTGCAGAGTTGGCTTTTCCTTTACAAAGCACTCAGGCAAAATTTGCTCCGGGGTCTGAAAATCTGCACGGCTCTGGAAGGGGTTTAGCGGGGTCGTTGTTACCATTCCCAGGCACGTGGGAATTTCTGAGGCTTTCCCAAACCTCTGAAAAGCACCAACACCCAAACTGCCCACAGGATGATCTGACTTAGCCAGGAATCTCATCCCTCCCAGCGACTTGCTCTGTTAGCTGCTACTCCCTGCAAACATAGGTGCCTCATTCTCACCCTTAAATCACATCTGATTTTCAAAGTGTTCATCTCCCAGCTCATTTCGGTCCATAGACAATTAGATTTTCCCAAGCAGCCCCCGGGAAATGGGCCATGTTCTTCTAATACCTGGCACAAATAGGCAAGAGGCGGGGAAATCGCGTTATCAGACAAAACAAAAGAAGGTGTGAAGGAAAGAGCTGAGGTTTCACAGGCGCTGCTGCCTCGTTTCACACCTCTCTAGCCTATCCCCCAGACAGCGGTACCCTTTGGGAGGTAAGCACAGGTTTTACCCCTCTGCGGGATGACTTCTCTACCTGCTCTCGTTCCCTAAACCCTTCCAACTGCAAAGGGAAGTTCAGCTCCAGAGCAGAAACGCCCGACATCGTACAGAATCCAGGGCTGGAAGGGGCAGCCTGAGCCCTCCTCAGCCTGCTGCACCCAGGCCAGGGAGCCTTCTGTCCTACATGTGCCACGTTCTGACCTCGGCACTGCCAGGAAAATCAATCCACAAACACCAGAGCTTTATGTCCAAAAAGGAGGCAGATGAGTCCTTTTACTTTATTCCAATAAAGGGAGAGGCCATGGGGCATTTCCCCTGGGGTCACTCAAATTTTTGGAGGATGCAGCCTCCCTTTTATCCCAATTTCCCTCTCTCTTTCCCCACTGGCTGAGTTACTTCAGAGGTACAGACTTCCTGGAACACCTGATACCTCAGATTTCCCTCTAATGTATAACCCTCCCTTTTCATTTTTAATTCTTATGGAATTTATGGTTTGTCCCCATTGTTTCGTTCATCTTTCCATATCCAGTTTCATTTACCAGCAAACCTACAGTTCGTTTGTAAAGGCAGATATCTTTTTTTCCATTCATCAATCAGTGAAATCCTTCCCATTGTTTCTTTTATCTCTCAGGGCTAGTTTTATCTGCCAGCAGACCCACAGCTTGTTTGTAAAGACAAACCCATCACTCCTCTCAGCACCAAGTGCTCCACCAGCCCAAAAGTGGCACACACAGCCCCACCCAAGCTGGATCTGTGCTGCACATGGCACTCTGTGCTCCAGTGGCCACAGGGATAGACTAGGGATGGGGAGCCACCAGGAAAAATGAACAGAGCAGCAAATTTTTCTTTCCCGACCTTTAGCTGGATGTAGGAGTGCTCAGGACCAGACACACACACACTATCTACCACATCAAAACAGAGTGAGGAATGACAGCCTGTAGGATCTGACCTTGCTAATCCAGCTGTTTAGCAGAATGTGTAATTAGACAGCAGCTGTAAGTGAGCCTGCATGGATATACCTGCTCAATACCCAAGCACTGCTAACAGGACAGTTTTTGCAGCCGTGATTTTAGGACCACTTCTGGTCTAGAAACACAGCAAAATTCCCATGACATTCCAGTGAAGACAACTGCTTAGGAAAGCAGTTTATATGGGGGAAAAAAACAAGCAGGCTCTTTTGTAGGCATTGGCATGGACAGTGCCATGGATCTTGCCTTAGGGTGCTCACTGCAGCTGCCCATTTGTCCAGAGAGACAAAGGGCACAGAGAGCCTGTGTGGAAAAGGGCTGGGATAGGCATGTGCTGCTGCTCTGCCACTGCAGATGGACGTGGTTGGGTTTAATGACTGCCACAGAGATAGGCCAGCAATCCCTCTTCACCTCGTGGAGGTGATTCCCCCTCTCACAGAACCACAGACTGGTTTGGGTTGGAAGGCACCTTAAAGATCATCTTGTTCCAACTCCCTGCCAAGGGCAGACACCTTTCAGACCAGTTTGCTCAAGGTCTCATCCAGCCTGAACACTTGGCCTTGAACATCTGCAAGGATGGGGCAACCACAGCTTCTCTGGGCAACCTGTGCCAGGGCCTCACCACCCTCACATAAAGGATTTCTTCCCAATATCTAATCTAAATCTCTCCTCTTTTAGTTTAAAACCAATCCTCCTTGTCCTATCACTGTCTGCTTACATACAGGATCAGATTCCCTCCTTTTTATGAACTCACTTTAAATGCTGAAAGGCCACAATAAGGTCTCCCCAGAACCTTCTGCAGGTTGAACAACCCCAGCTCTCTCAGCCTGTTGCTACAGCAAAGGTGCTTCTGTCCCTGCATTGTCTTTGTGGCCTCTTCTGGACCTGCTCCAACAGGTCCCTGACTTTCTTCTGCCAAGGACCCCAAATATGGATCCAGCACTGCAGGGGGAGTCTCGTGAGTGCAGAGTAGAGTGACCTTCCTTTTTTTGCAGCCCATGGGGAGTTTCTGGTTGCCTGTGCACATGGCCAGCTCATGTCCAGCAGCATCCTCAAGTCTCTCTCTGCAGGGCTGCTCTCAGTAAATTCTTCTTCCAGTCTGTGCTCCTGTGTGGAATTGACCTGGCCCAGGAGCAGCACCTTGCACTTGGCCTTGTTGAACCTCGTGTGGTTCTTGTGCTTNGTTTCTGGTTGCCAGTGCACACGGCCAGCTCATGTCCAGCAGCATCCTCAAGTCTCTCTCTGCAGGGCTGCTCTCAGTAAATTCTTCTTCCAGTCTGTGCTCCTGTGTGGAATTGACCTGGCCCAGGAGCAGCACCTTGCACTTGGCCTTGTTGTACCTTGTGTGGTCCTTGTGCTTTCACTTCCCAGGCTTGCTCAGGTCACCCTGCATGGCCCTGTCCTTCCAGAGTGTCACTTGTCTTGCTCAGCTTCCCATCCCCTGCAAACGTGCCAAGGGTGAGCTGGATCCACTCTCTGTGTCACTGGGGAAGCCACTGCAGAGCCCTGGGACCAAGGCAGAGCCCTGAGGGACACCCCTCGTCCCTGGCCAGCAGCTGGACATGGAGCCACTGCCCACAACCCCCTGGCTGTGTCCAGTCAAGATCCACTTCAAGGTGGGGAACAACCTGGTTACAACACCACAGGTACCACTTCCTTCAAAAATACTTATTTTACACTGGGTTTTCAAAAGCTGTAGTTAATGCATGCACTTCTTGGGCCAACAACTGACCAATTCTTTTAATAATGTCTAATATTCCCTGTCAGGTGAGGGTACAGAGAGCCACTTTCAGCCTCTGGTTAACAACCTTTTCCCTAGAGGTGTGTCAGGCCCATGGAGAGATCCCAAGTAGAGGCAAGGAATCAGGTGGATCCTGGGATCTCCTTGCTGCAGGCTCCCTCCAGTCTAATTTCATCTTCAGCACTTCTATCTCTTGTTTAGTTAAGGACAGAAAAGAAATAAAATTCAGGCCCTTTTCGGGGTAGATGAGACCTGGAGAAGTCACAGGGACCTGTGAGACCAGCCCACTGAGATTGCAGCACCACAGTTCTAAAGCCTCCTGACCTGTGCTGGGTGATCCCAGCCTCCCTTTGGAATCTCTGGGATCAGGCTGGAGGCTGTCTGCAGTCTGGGGGCCGGGGGGAGAGCGAGGTGTGGGACCCCCAGGCCCCTTGGCAGCTTCCAGCCCAGAGCCAGCAGCTGCCTGGGCTCCTCCACAGGGTCCATGGGGAGGCTTTTGGCCATTGAGGACAACCAGAGGCAAAACGGGCCAGAGAACTGCAATCAGCAGGGCACATCTGAGCCCAGCCAGTGCCAGGGGTGGCAGGAAAGCTCCTCCAGGTGCAGTGGTAAAAAACCTTTCAGCAGCATCAATGGATGCACAGGCAGACTGTTCAATTTGGGCTAAATGGCTGAGTAGCCTCACGCCAGCTGTGGCTTCAGCTGCCTCGCCCTAGCACAGTTCAGGTTCCTTCTTTGTGACACTGTCACCCTACAGCTCTCTCACACCAACAGAGTTGACAGGAACTAGTGCTCTTGCTTGTGGTTGTTTCAGACAGATTTTAATCTTGTGGGAAAACTGCTGTCTAGCATTGCTGCAGCATTCAGTATTGCTCTGCTCTGAAATCTCACTCTGCAGCTCCTGGGCTCCTGGGAAACTCCCTTTGTCTCCTGCTAATCCAGAGCACAGCAGATCCTTCCCAGGGCCCAGGCTGTGCAACAGCCGAAGGACATTTCAACAGCCAGCCAGTGTTGTGTGGGTTTCCTGTAAGAGATTTACACCCCAAGTGTTACTTCCCGACCTGGTGTTACTTCAGCTAGAGCTGCTTCACAGTGCTAAAACCAGTGCTGTAAACACTATTGATCTTGGGCCCTGCTCTGCAAAAACACAGTTCTGCTGGGTGGTGTGAACGTTTACTTCTTGCTAAGCTCCAGGGAAATGCTTTAAGAGCATACAGCTTAGCAACAACACTGACCTTTTTTCCCTTTTTTTTCCCCTAAGCCTCATTACTTCCTTAGTCAGGTGGCAGCAAAGTCTGTTGTTGCAGTGATTGCCCTGAAATTAAGAGCTAAAACAACAATGGGAAGAATTCACACGAGGCACAGCAACTCCTGAGCTGCATCAGAGCCAGCAGCTTTGATGCCTGTGCTTTCACAGGGCTGACTAAACAGATCGATTAGATCTGCATCAGCCATCCTGCAAGTCATAATTGGAAAATAATATTTTCACAGGATTAGAGCTTCTTTCTTTGAAAATAAGTGGCTTGACTGCGGGTGAAATTTTCCAAGGCACCTCTGAGGTGCTGAGAGCAGAGCCTGGCTTCAGCTCAGGTCATCAGCAGCTTACCTGGCTCTGAAGGGTGATGCTGGCAGTGGAGAAATGAGAGCCTGGTGAGTTCAGGCTTCACCTCAGGCTGCCCCTCTGAACCTGTTTGCTGGCAGGTTTCCACTGCCATTGCTTTTGCAGGTGTAACTCCTCCTCTGCCTCTTCACCTGCGGTAACTAAGGCCACAGACACAGCCCCATGTCCAGGTGCAGGTTTGTCTGCCATGCCTGTTGTACATCTCTGTGTGTTCACATGAGACAGGGACAGCCTGAGCAGGACTGGCCCACACCTCCTGCCCACGTTGGAATGATTTGTGTGAAGGCAGGATGAGCACAGCACAGCACAGACACCTGGGCAGTGCAGCTGTGCAGAGCAGAGGGAAGCCCTGGGAGCTAAATAAAACCCATGGCAAAGCTGCAGTCTCCTTGCCCAGCTCTGGCTGTCTGTGGAAGCAGGAGGGGTTCCAAGCAGTCTCTATGGAGCTCACTGGCTTCCAGAGGAGCTCCTGGCTGTCACAGGATGCTGCTGGAAGCCAGGAGAGCAGAGCTCACACAGCACAGCCACTCTTAGCCAGGCACTCCACACAAAGCAAGGGGTTCCTGTTTTCACCCTGTGAGCTCCTGAGGGGACTCCCATCCCCTCTCAGGGCCTCTCTGCGAGCATCCTGCTTCTCTCTCTGCACCAGGACATGTCACCTCACAACCCAGGCTGGTCTGGTAATGCCTTCCTAAGGGCTGCCATGCCAGCAGCTTTACCCAAGATATCCCTCCCTCCCTCCACCTAAGTGAATCCCACACCTGGGTGCCCTCACAAGCATCTTCTGTTCCCCCAGGATCCCCACAGCTCCAAGATGACACAGCAGGCCCCTCTGGCATTACCCAGCATCTCTGCACTGAGGTGAATGCAGGCAGCACAACCCTTGGCACCTTGTTTCACACGCCAGCAGGAGAGGTGGAGGCATGAAATTCCCTGTGGGATGCACATTCCGGGACTCCCTGCTGCTCAGAGGGTCCCTGGCGGGGACAGGGCAGCAGCAGCTGCTCTGGGGAGAGTCCACACTGCAGAAACCATCCAGCTGAAGGAAATCTCCTGCTTCTGGAGCGCAGGGGTCACTCGCAACCCTGCTCTGGGTTCTGCTGTGCCCTCGATGCCCACCCCGAGCGCCTCATGCATTCAGCAGGGTCCTGGTGGAAAGCGCTGCCCTGGATAATGTCCAGCCCAGCCCCTGCCGAGGTCGCAGCGCTGCAGGCTCCGAGCCCTTCCAGCCGAATGCCACCGGAGGGAGCCCCAGCAAAGCGGATGGAAAAGCTCCTGCATCCACCTGGAACGGCGGCTTCCCCCCGAGCATCCCCAGCGCCCCCGGAGGCCGGCGATTATTCCCTATGGGGGTCATGGAAAGCAGCATCTCTGCTCTCGGGAGGGGTCCATCACACTCCTCAGGCTGCTTCTTTACTAAACCACGGGGCAGAGCCATGCAGGAAAGCTTCAGAGCCCCCACGGAATACCCGAGCACCTGAGCCACAGCCTCTTCACCTGCCCTTCCTACCCTCGCCTGGCCCAGGACATCTCCCGGTGGATTTGGGGGAGGCTTCTCTGACCAGGGGAAGCAGCAATGAGCCTGTTGTGGGTGTACTGTGCCTTGCCTCTCTGCAGGTTGTTACAACTGGGTTCTTTCCCTAAACAAAGAATTTTCTGTAAATATCTTTCAGGATAAGTCTGGTGCAAATCCCTTTTTTTATGAATGAGGAGCTAAGAGCAGAGTTCAACTGCTGACAGCAAAGGGAATGTGCAGGATGTTTTTCCCCCCCTCCTACAACAACTTTCTCTGATACCCCTGCTCTGGTCCTCTGGCAGAAACACCTGCTATTTTTAGATCTAATATCTGCTGATAAAAAGCTGTTGAGGGTACAGTCCCATGACAGGCTTGAGCTGAACAACTTGGCTGCTACAGAAAGGGAGAAGCCTTCTGTTTTTCTCCTTCTACCCCATTCTTCCTGATTTCCCTCCCTCCTCCTGCTGTGTGCTCCCATCTGTGCAGTGCAGCTTCATTTCCCTGTCCTGATTGCAAGATAAAATGATTCAGCTTATTAACTTGGCCATTTGAGCCAGTTCAGGGTGCTCACGATGCAGCCAGGCAAGTGTGGGGAATGGAACAAAATCAGCTCTGGGCAGGGTGGAGGGAAACCTGCCCCTTGCACCTGGGCTGAGCTCACATGAGCCAAGGTCCTGCTGTACCAGGAAACCACAACCAAATGAAGACAGGCTGAAAACAAACAAAATTATGGGATGGGCATAGCAGGTCTGCAAGCTGCTTCCCTGTGTGTTGTGGGCTGGCTGCTGGCCAAATGCCAGTGCACTCACAAAAATCTGCTCTGACCCTTTTTCCTCCTCACCAAGAAAACAAGCTATTTCAAAGTACCACACTATGCAAAGAGCTTGTATGGGCTCAGGGGCACTGGACAAGTCATTGGAGGAGACATGTTATGAGAGATTTCCACCAAACTCTCTCCTTTCACTGCCTTGGTGTCCTCTTGCTCCTCAAAGTACCTGAGGGCAGCCATCAAGCAATACCCGGAGAATTGTTCAAATAGTACTCAGGTCAAAAGACATCAGTTGTTCCCACAAAATTCTTCATCCAAACTGCTCAGGACAACCCAGAGAGGAGTTTCTCTCAAAGCAGCAGCTGGGTTTGCTTATGAGATGGTGCTTATGAGATTCCAGTGAATCCTTTTGGTCCTTGGATTGTGCAGGTGGATCAGGGACAGCCCTGGGGCAGCACTTCAGAAGGCTGGGAGAGGAGGTCTGAGACAGGAGAGCCAGGACTACGTTCACTAAAAGGAGAAGAAAAGATTTTTTTCTTCTTTTCGTGGTGAATAGTGATGACATCCCCCCATGGCCACAGCACAGCCCAATTGCCCACATTTGGGGAAAGCACAGGGATCAGCAGAGAGAGAGGCCAAGGGATGGGGCTCACCTTGAAAAAACACCTACATAGTTTTAGAGCTCTCCTGCCAAGCTGGTATCACTACAGTCTCTACTGACATCTTCTCTTCTGGGCCAGGCTAGCACATATCCTGAACAAAACTTGGAATTCCTGCCTAGCAAGGGGGACTGGCGGGCTATGGGGAGGCAGAACAGGGAGAAAACAATTTATCTGCACCCAGATAAGGAGAGTGTTAACAATGGGGTAAAAAACACCAAATTAAAATCAAGGAGTGGTTCTGGAGGAGCCAGAAGTGAAGCTGCAGCTGTGGCACCAGATGTTACTTGTGCACTGAGGCATGAAGGAGAGGAGGCCACAAGCACACCAGTGCTCACCAGTGAGTGCAGAACATGCCTGTTTCTGTTCCCTGTCAGGGCACTCCACCCTCACTGCCAGCTAAGAGGTCCTGCTGCCTCGTGTGTGAGCAAGAGACTGCATGTGCAGCCTGGTGAACCCTCCATATGAACCAACAAGGCTATCCCTAACTTCTCACCCTGGCTCTGCTCATCTCCTGTCCACCTTGATTTTAGGAAAATCACCTGCTGTCTATGCCTCCTCTGTAAAGAGGGGAGGATGGCATTTTTGTCTGGCTTGTAAGCTCCTCTGGGCAGGGAAAGAGGGCTTTTTACAAACAGCAGCAGCCATAATGATGGCCTTGACCCCAGACTGCACAGCAGCTTGCTGGCTGAAAGTTCTAATCACATCAAATATTGTGTTGAACTTAAAAGCCCTGCAACTTAATTAATTTTCCTGGTTTCCACTTGTAAAGCTCTCTCTAACAGCAACAGATAATAAATAAATCAGCAGTGCTCCTAATCAGGGGTTGGATCTCAAAGCCTCTCGAAGGAAAAGCTTCCCTAAGCAACACAAATCCCTCAGCCACGCTCTGCAGCGTCTGCACTGCTGCTTCTCCAAGGCTCTGACTCAGCATTTGCTCTCCTCTTCCCTGCCACTCATCCAGCCCCAGGGGCTGCTCCAAAGTGCCTGCAGCCACAGCAGCAGTGCCCCACAGCCCTGGCAGGGTCAGGGCTCAGCTCAGGGTGACCTGGCTCTGTCCCCACGTGCTTGGTGGCAGAATTCTTCACACCATGTTGCCCCAAGAGATGAAACAAAGCCACAGCCAGTCCTCCCCCAGACCCATATGGAAGATATGGCTCCAAAGACCTCACCATTCTCTCTGCTGTGCTGTGCAGCCTTTCCTGGGCTTGCTATAATTAAGGATCTTATCAAAGATCTGCTTACATAACCATGGTGATTAGTGAAGTATAGGCAGGCAAGTAGATTAGATGAGGTTACCAGCTACAGCTCTGCTCTAATGTACACTCTAATGTACATCTGCTTTCTCAGATTAATTTTTTGACGTTACATCTTAAAATTGGTTCTCTTTCCTCACAGTTGTGCCTTGCTCCAAGAGGTGTCAAGCAGAGAGCTGGCAAAATTGTTCAAAGGGTTTGCTGGCTGTGGGTCAGTAATTATCCCTGCATATGCACTGTAAGCAAAATCCTTCTAACCTGAGAAACCAAGTCCTGTGCACTGGTCTGGAACTCCAGGTACCTCTTTAGCACATAGCTCTGGGCACTGGCAACAAGAAAGTGCTATTTCCCAGTGTATGCTTTAAGTACTTCATGTACTGACCCCCTGGATGTGTTTCTGTGTTTGTTTTAACCTTTTTGTTCTGTATCCAAGCGCTGCTTTCTTTTGCTTCACAATTTTCTTTTTCTGCCTTTCCTCCTAGCTCTGCCTCTCTTAAAACCAGCTGCTCCCCTCCTCATTTTTCCTCTCAGCCCTTTCTTTTACCTCCAAACCAGATCTGGGTGTCATCATTTTGTGCTGGGTTGATACCCAGTGATGGCAGTGGGCCTTAAGGAAGCAGAGCAAAACAGAGGAGGGGTTGTGGCAGCATTTCACCCAACAGACCTGAGCAATTTGGGGCAGGGAGTAACCTGCAGTAAATCATTAACCTGAGATTTACAGATAGGTAAAACAAAAGAGAAACATAGAAAAAGAATGGCAATGTTACCATGCCAGGCAGAGATCCCTTCCCCTGACTTGCACCACTACACAACCCAGCGTGTTTCAAATGTCGAAAACGTGTTTTGATTCCTCGGGAAAAAAATGTATTTTGACATATTTCAGCTGAAGGCTTTAACAAAAACATTGGAGCAAAAATGAGTACAAGTTTGTTGGGAGGAGCAGGGAGTGGGTGAGCTTAACATCCCTAAAGAGCACAGAAAGAACACGGCAGGACAGGGAGCAGTGTCCGGAGGACTGGCCCTGTCCTGAGACAGGTCACAGCTCAAACCAAATCAGGAGTTGCAGGACGTGTCAGGTTGGATGGGGCTTGGAGTGGAACCTGGTCTAGTGGAGGGTGTCCTTGTTCATGGCAGGGGCTTGGAACGAGATGATTTAAAGGTCCCTTCCACCCCAAACCATTCCATGATTCTGTGAACGGTCCAACTGGAGCTGTGAGCTCTGCAGAGTGTGTTTGGTACAGCTTCAGGGAACGGCAAAATATCAGAGATTAATTTTACTGTTCTCACACTGAGCGCCCAGTCTTGTTTTATGAAACAGCAGAATGATTAAGTTTGTTTCCTGATGTGGTTCTCAGTGAGGTACAGTATTGGAATCTTCCACATGCGTTGCTACTCCATTGCAAAATCCCAGTTCACAGGGTGCAGACTTGCAGCTTTTGGCCCATAATTGCATGAAAGCTCCCAAAACAACGATCTGGAAGAATCTGGTTCTACTCTCCACTGTGCTTCCAACTAAAAAGCATGTTGTACCTTTTTTTATTGTTTTTTAAATTTAAACCCCTTCAGAACGTGCACACAGCCCCTCACACATCGCCCCCACCTCGCCTCTGAGCGAATCCCTTTATTCCAGCACAGTAGAATTTAGCTCTACTCTCCACTCTGCTTTAAACTCAAAAACATGTTTTACTTTT
>VYXF01005954.1:147051-170139 GCA_013397295.1 Polioptila caerulea | reverse complement strand
CCCCGCGGCTGCGCCTTCCTGTCGGGGCCGCTGGGTGCCGGAGCTTCCCGCCGCCTCCTGCCAGAAAGCGCCTCCTCCTCCTCCTGTTCCCCTTTTGTTCGTGTCCCTGAGCCTCGCAGCAGCCTGAGAGCTCCCGCTCTGCTGCAAGGACAGCGACTGGTTATTTCTCCCCCCTCCCCAGGGTGCGGAGGATTTCCCCGACTGCTGCATCCTGATCCTACAGGCTTCTGCCTGCAGCCTTCCACGCGTCCGGGAACGCCTCTAGTTTCTCTGGTTGTTGGAAGCACACACACAAAACCCTCCTAACGAAAATTTGGTCACCATCGGCCTGACCAAACCGGCGTGTTTTTCCACTCGTAAAAATGAAAAGGGGGCATCGATGTGCTGCTGGACTAAATTACTCTTGTCAGCCCCTGGCCGTGGGGCTTCTGCTCTGCTCTGTAGTGCTGCCATTCCAGGAAAGCAGTGTCGGCAGCCTCTTTTTTGAGCTCTGTTACTGTAGCATCCTTTCACACAAAGGAGATACGTAGGAATTTAATGCATTACAGTTTCAGTTTTAATCAGGCATGAAATTCCTGTGCAGCTCTTGTTTTCTGTTAAAAAAAGCAAACGGAACCTTCCAGAAGGTGCTGAAGTTGGAGGCACTATTGGAAATTTTGTAGTTAGGTATTTCTTTTTGTTTCAGGTTAGAGTTCAGAAAAGACAGTAAGTATTTTATAATGCTAAGTGTTTGTTTTCAAAAGCATAATGAAGAGTGAGCATGTTGCAATTTTACAGTAGAATGCTTTGCTAGAGATCAGATGTGCTTTAGTACTTTAATAATTCTCCCCTCCCTGAGTTGATGTTGGTTACACAGCCTTGTGGAAAAGAATTGGTGGTAATTATGGGAATAATAATTTTTTTTCCAGGAGAATTCTAATATTTCACTTACCCATATATAGCCCGTAATAGTTTTCTTGCCCTTCAGAATTTTGCATTTCCCTGTCAAGGTAACTAAGCTCCTTGTGGTTTTCTTTCATCATTCTGTGTGAATTACACCTTTTTGTGGGAGTTTCAGTAGCGTTTCTAAACCTGGATCATTATCAAGGTGTCATGAGATGGATCATTCAAGAAGAGCTTGTGGTTTAAAACAAAAAGCAGCTTATTCTTAAAATCATTAATTATATTCATGGAAATGGCTTAACTAAATGAATTTATTTTGCTTCTGTGTATTCTTTCTGTAACATGATTTTCTCTTCCTTGAATTATTTCGGATACTGTGTTGGTGGCAGCCTGAGTTACCCTTAGAGTATAACTTAAACAGGTGGTTTATAAAACATGAGACAGGTGCAACTGTGTCAGTTTTAAAGCAGATTTTATTGCCTGGACCCAGGGCTGCATCAGCTCAGCCACAGAGCTCCCAGTGTACATTTTCAGACCGTTTTTCTCCTTCTTTTCCATCCCATCACCCACTGAAACTGATGTAAAGACAAGAATGGAGAAGCAGAAGAGTGAAACAGAGATCACTTCTGTGTGGTGGATCATGAAACCCCTTTGGGGGAAATTGGTCAGAAACTGGCTGTAAATTAGGGGTAAAAGGAATGAATGTGGACAGGTTTGTTGGTATTGCTTTCCTGTACAGTTTGGATGTGGGTGTTTGTCTGTGTTACTTCTCCACATCAAGATAAAGACATTTAGGGCATATGCTTTTTTGCAAATTGATGTTTTCTGTGCCAGTGTGTAACTACCTTATTCATTTTTTTCTTGCAGAGTCAACTGCTCATTTTATTTCAAAATTGGAGCTTGTCGCCATGGAGACAGATGTTCTCGGTTGCACAACAAACCAACATTTAGCCAGGTTTGTTTCCCCTTTTTTCTCTTTCTTGTGGAAGTATATTCTGGCTTCTTTAAAACATAGATTCTCAGATACAAATGAATAATTACCAAGCTCCAGATTAATTAGTTCAGTTTTAGCCCCAGTTTATCTGGGTCTTTGGTTTTTTTTGGGGTATTCCATTTACTTCTCCCAGCATTTCTAATTATCTCCTGTCACCCTTAATGGCTGCAGGAAGCGATGCTGTTGTAAGCTTGCCTGTAGTAGAGACCAACCAGTGCTAACTTTCAGGTGAGTGTGCCTTCTCAGTGGTGTTCAGGCACTTAAACCATCCCAGAGTTTTAAAATCACAGACAATGGCAGCACATTCCACCTGTCCCAAAGGTGGGAACTTAAATCTTCTTTGCATATAATCGGAGAAAAATGATTAAGGAATAAAAGTGATTCATCTGTCATTACATTTGCTCTCTGACCCAGGCTCTTAAGTTTTAAGAGTGACTTGCACACTCCTTTGAATGTGGAAGAAATGGTTTATTGAAAACAACTTGCCTGGTTGCTGAGGGTGAATTGTCAATTGGCATGACAGATTATTTAATCTTTGGCTCAGTGAATATTGTTAAGAAACATGATGTGTGACTGCATGTCTGCCAGAAATACCAAATAAATTTGAAAAGGTGCAGGGAGTGACAGGGTTTTCACTGTTGTTATTATTATGAGCTGTACAGCATTCACAAATTAAATTCCTGAAGAAATGTATGTTTTCCCTCTTTCTATCAGTGCTGATTGTCAAGGTACACAGATGGATTTCTTTGGGAATTTTGTACATGAGCAGTAGTGCCTTTGCAAGTTACTGCATTTAACTACAGCAGTTTAAACTGCAGTGGTTTTAACTACAAAGTTCACGTAACAGCAGAGTCTTCTGCAAGTTCATTTAATCTGCTTAGGAGCAGAGTGGATGAGAAATTTGATGAGATGATGTTGGTTTGGGGAGAAATTAGGGAGAGGAGTACTATTCATGTGACAGGTTCAGAGCTATGATCATCAAGTGAAACTGAGTGGGCAGGGGGACTTCTAGGGGAGAATGTCAAGGTTACTGGTGGATAGGAACTTCTGGTACTTAAACAAGAAAAACACCTCTTTGCTTCTGGGATTTTACAGTTTTTTAATGCAGATACTGTATTTCAAAAGAGTATTGTCCGATTTCAGAACTACCCCATGTTGCTGACCTACATGAAGCACAAGTTGAAGTGCAGTTGGTTATTTAGAGACCTAAATTTAGGTCATTGGCTATGAAAAGATATTTCTAAAGCAGACAGCTACCACAGTAGTTGTCTTTCAAATTAAAAAAAACAAAACCACCCAAACCTAACAAAAACCTCCAAGACTCTTACATCTTCTGTTTTACTGATAAAAGCTTGTGTGCAGCTACAGCTTTCTGTCAGAGCAGCCTTTAGCTTTGCTTTAGACTGGTTAGCAATGCCAGCTGAAGTGGGTCAGCAGGGCACATCCCATTCCTCCAGGGATGTCTGGGACTGCACAGCCTCATGCCTGGCAGCTGTGCTGTGACATCTCCCAGGCCCCTGGCAGTGTGTGGGGTCTGCAGAAGTCTTTGTGTGCAGGTTGACAATCAGCTGTGATAGAAAATAAAACAGAGATCTTGCTAATGGGGAGTTACCAACACAGTGTTTTAACCTTGTGTAGCTCTTGCTGGTGCAGCTACTTTACAGAAGAGCTGTGTTAGGAAAGGTCACACAATCCCGGGTGATCAAATTACCCCCAATCAGCAGAAAAACCCTAACGAGGTGCCTGTTTCTGGCACTCTCCAGTTGTAGGCTAAAGCAGAGGTAGTTTAAACCTGGGACATGGAAGCACAAAGCTTTGGTTGGTATGGCTGGACCCATAATAAAACAAGTGTGTGATTTTTAAATGTGATGTTACAGTTGTATTTTTTTATGGGTAGTGTACGTAGGTGTGACATTGCTGGTCCTGTGACTTCTTTGAGCTCTGAATTCTTACTGTGACTAATAATAATAATAATGTCTAAGCTAAAGTTACTTGGGGATTGCCATTCATACTGACTAACATTGAACTTGTATTTTAAGTAATCAAATCTCAATTTTTGAGCTGCTTACAGTGATATGGACGTTTGGAATTCTTTTGTAATATTAGTTTACTAACTTAAACATGGTTTGTTTTTTCAGACAACTTGATTTTAAGAAGAACGGTACAAATGTAAGGTTTCAAGTCTGCCTGGGCTAATTCTTCAAGTAAAAAGCAGAAGGGCTAAAAGGATATTGTCCTTATTTGAAGGATCGGAAACATGTGAACCTATGATGCTATTATATTATTTAAACAGAAATTCCACCAAGAAAATCCTGATGCACAAAACGAGATGTAGCAGTTTCCTAAAGGCCTTCTGGTCTGGCGTAGCATTTTGGACACTGTGGCATTATGTCTTACATGCTGTGCACATAACACTTATTTTTTTTTTTCCCCCCCTAGACTTGCAGTAGTGAATCTGGTCTGGAAAGTTTAGGCATCTCCAGAATACCTCATGTGACGTTTTAGGTTACTGGGCCTCACACCTCCCATTTTGAGGATAGCTGTTGAGACAAACGCAGCTCTTTCTTGGTGGTTAATTAAAACTGTTTTCATAATATGATGGTCTGGATACTCAATTTTGGAAGATACTCTGCAAATACAAAAGGAAGTCTTAAGGATAAAATATGACTTTTAGCTGTTTGCAAACAAGTTGTCTCTTTGCAATTGTCTATTATATGCACAGCAGCCAGTAGAATTCCCCTTTTTATTTTTTTTCCCCGCAGACCATCTTGATTCAAAACATCTATCGTAACCCCCAAAACAGTGCACAGACGGCTGACGGCTCACACTGTAAGTCCCACAGTTGGAGAAATTTTTTTAAAGAATGGTGTTAAAGAGCCCACTCCTAATTATGAGAAAATAATGTTGGCTTCTGAGCTGCTGACATAAAGCTGTTGCAAACAGGACAAGTGACGGAACTCTTCTTGCGCACAGATCAAGAATTTGTGGAATGTGTGCAATTCTGAGCGCAGAAAGGACTGCACAAATTGGACTTGATGCAGATTCCCTTTTGTGTTGCAAAGTGAAACCTGGCTACTTAGTGACACTGCATTCTTTTGAAAGTGTTAAACTGCAGACATTTCTCAAATTCTTGATTTAACACCAAAAAACAAAACAAAAAAAATAGGTATATATGTGATGTACGGTAAGTCCCAAAACTGGGTTTTCTTTCATCTTAACTTTTTTAGGAAAATGGAGATTTCATGTTATGCTCTAATTATTGTATTACTTCCTTTCCCCTGGGATTTTGCTGCTAAGAAGCCATTCAGTAATACCAAATTCAAATTATTATGCTTGTAATGTGACTGCTGTGTTTGGACACCACCTATTTTCAGAGCTGTCTGAAATCATGCAAAACCCATCTATAGTAATATTGGTGAATGGAGTGAAATTAAGAATACAATAATGGAGTATCATGAGATCTCTATTACTTTACAGTGTTAGGTTGGTATAGAAAGGTCACCAGCTAAGTGCAAGTTCTCCTGCTTGGGAGAGAATAACCACCTCTCTTTCAGCACAGACTCGGCTAAAGCGACCCTAAAGGAAACCAGTTTCTTGTTAAAATTATTTTCCATAATATAAAGTTGTTGCGTTTTGTATTTCAGACCATTGCCCTCTTGAACATTTACCGTAACCCTCAAAACTCTTCCCAGTCTGCTGACGGTTTGCGCTGTAAGTTCATACAAGTTCCTTCACTGGTTCCCTGGGCTTGATTGTCAGAGCTCAGTGTCGACTTAAGCTGGTCTGCCATTTTAGTTTAACAGATCAAACTGACCACGTTTCGTTACATGTGTTCAAAACAAACACAAACCAAAAAAAAACAAAACCCCAACAAACCTTTTTTGTCCCACTGCCTTCCTCCCTACTCCCAAAACTGTGAGGGGAATCTGAATACCAACTATTAAATCAAAAAGGGTTGAAATTTAACTTCCCCTGTGAAGCAGTGTTGGTTGCACTGCTTCCTTCCTGTCACCTCTCTCCCTGCCAGTTGCCTGCATCCTAGCAATGGTTTTCTGTATGTTTTGTGCTATCCATTAGGTTCCACTGTTGAAAAGAGCAGGACAGTGACACATTGACTTCATCCAGAACAAATGTTCTGCTCTGTAAATGTTAAGAGAACTTGAACTGAAACTTTTCAGACTGCATGTATAAATTTGTCCTAGGTTAATGCAGCTTCCGTTCAGGGAGTGCACTTTGGAAGAACACACCATGACTGACTAACCCCTTCTGGCAGCTGTCCTTTTTGGATGGGTGCATGCTTAAAATTCTTTCCATGCTTTGAAAATTCAAATTCCAATGCCATTTGGCATATATACCTAAGACAAGTATTTTTTTTAAAAGTTCTTTTGAGGAGGGGAAGACATTTGGGTATGGTCATGGAGTAATTTACTGACTCCTCCTGAGATACAAATGGGCATAAGCAAACACCTCCTGTGAGACTGGCAGCAGTTAATGCCCAGGATTGTTGATCGGCGATTAACTGATTTATCATTGTAATTGAATCATCTATATTAGAATAAAATTTAAAAAAAAAAAAGTTATAGAACCAAAAAAGGGTCGGTCGGTTCTTTTCTAACTAATATTTCTTGTTGAAGTGAGTATTGACTGTGTGGTAATAAAGCTTTGTTTGGCTATCTTTTTTTTTTTTTTTTTTACTGTTGGTTTATAGACTAGTTCAGATTAGTTACCAGCATTTGATTAGAAGTGTTTTGTGAATCAGCCACTAACTTGAAAGTCAACACTTTCTCTCTTGCTTCTAAAAGGAATAATGGCTCGATGATGTAATTTGTGTTTCTGTCACACAATTAAGCTGGACATGTAAACGAGCTCTGTCATTTTGTCTAGATGCTTGACCAATTCCATTGGTTTGTAGGCTCTCTCCTTGCAGATGCTTGGTAGTTAATGCTATTTCAGTAGACCAAAACTTCTCCAGTTGGGTGTTCCCCTCTCTCCCTGAACTCTCAATGCGCTGGTAACTAATTTGCACAGAGTTACAGCAGTTTGGTCTGTGGAGCTGTTTAGATTTACAGCTGCAAGAGTCCTGCACAGATCCTCCAGTGTTGTAAATGCTGGTATCCAACTCTAGTTTGTCGTGACAAGCAAGTAGCTGTGTGCCAGAGCCTGACTGTACCTCCTGGGGTAGAGCTGGAGCTCTGCAAGCAGTAGGTTTGCTGAAACTCCTGGCTCCTTGGTTTTTGGTATTTGTCCCTACTTAAGTATTGCATGTATTTTAAATGGATAACTTGGGTAGCTATTTAATGCCTTGTCGTTGTTGCTTAACTGTCTTCCTTTCTATTGCCGTCGTAGAGGATTAACCTTAGTTTGGAACTGCAGTAGTTTTCCTGAGTATTTCAATTAGTAGTTGGGCTTCTCATGGTTCAGATACCAGTAGCCCTGGAATAATGGATGTTTGTAAAGCCTGTACATATGTATGCTTCCCACTTAAGAAGGTCATTGAAGTAGTCATTAACTAACTGTTGCCTGTGATCTCCTAATTTGACCAAAAAAAGAGTTTTTAGTACTTGTCCATTTGGTAAAAAGTAGTTATTCCCACTGAGGCTCACAGAGCCCCTGTCTGATACCTTTTAAAACAAAACAAAAAAATCCTTAGGTGTTAGTAAGCTGTTATCAGTGGTATTGGCAGAACCTTGGGAATATAGTTAAGTATTAAACTGCCTAGAATTTCAGGTTTAATGTTTGATATTCCTTAATTTGCTATAACCATGGCGGAGAAGAAATTTCTTAAAAGCAAACACGTCCCAAATGCGGAAACATTGTTAGCCTAAACTATAAACCAAATGCCCCCTAGCCTCTTTTGGAGGTGAGCTGGGTGGAAGAACAGGAACTGCAGTTCCAGAGTGTGTGGCTGGTTAATATTAGAGCCTTTGAAGAAAAACATAAAGTTTCTCCAAGTGGTAATACTAGCCAAAAGTTTTTTCATAGCAGCTTGAAAATGAATAAACTCAGTTTATTGGTTGGCTCAGTTTCTTGTCTTTCACATTCTGTGAACTAAACCAGTCTGGTTTGTAATTTTAAACACTGGCATATTTTTCTAGCATAAAATGCAGGGTTTGTTGTAAAACTGCTCCGCTTGATCCCAATAAACCACTTAACTGCTGAAGAACTAATCTAATGGCTTTAATGTATACAGCTTGTTTAAAGTGCTCTAGACTGGAAGAAATAAATGAAATTCATTTTTATACTTTTAATGCTTTAAAAAATAAGCCACACTTACGTTGGGTTTTGCAGCAGCAGGCAAGCAGCACTCGTTTTTGAAGTCCAGCTTGTAGCATGAATATAATCTTTACTTGGATATAAGGCTGACTTGTCTTGCACTGAAAGGTGTTCTGCAGAATTACAGAAAAATAAAGTGACACTCAAAACTAGAAAATGGCTCTCTGTTGCAAAGCATTGAGGGCACTGAGAAAAGCGTGTCATTTAAGTGACTTTTCAGCAAATTTTTAAAAATTCTGGGCTATTCTACATTGTGAGCTCTCAAATTCTAGTGGATATGCTGGAGAAGTTGACTAAATTTCTGCCTTTAGGAATAGGAATACTAAATTTTAATATTTTAAAGTATGGAATCATAACAAAGCACTTGCCTTCTGTTTAGGTAAAATTGTTAGTAGTTAGAGAGTGGGGACTATACATTAAATTTTAAGTGATATTTGAAAGTAATTCTTTTCCCCTTTAAATTCGTGGCATACAAGTTTGGCTCTGATAAAAACTTGCTTTGATTTGATCATATCAATGTAATGCTTTGACAGATACTTAGCTCTTCACACATCCTTATTTTGCAATATTCCTGTTAGTTAGCTCCATGCTCTATGGTGTCTCTTATGCTCCAGACGACCTCTCTAGATTGTTTTGTAGTTTGATCAAAATCTCCTTTTCCTGACTGGCAGGCTCTAATCGATCTGACTCTTTGACTTTTGCAGGTGCTGTGAGCGATGTTGAGATGCAGGAACATTATGATGAGTTCTTTGAGGTATGTGAAGGTGCATTGCAGGGTCACTGGATTTGTCACCACAAAGAAGTTAAATGGTGTAGTGGATAGCACAATTAGATGGATTCAGGGGAAAAAACACTTATTTCCTCATGTGTTCATACAAAGCACACAGCTTTGTATTAAATATTTCCTGATGTAACCATTGGTTAGTTTGGCCTTAATTTGACTGCTTGAAATAGGCTTTGTTTAACATCAACAGCTTAAGTTGTGTAGTATTTTGGTTGTATAATCTCCTTTTTTTATAAATTTAAAGTATTCTTAATTATCTGTGTAGAAACAAAGTACCTGAAGCTAGCATCATGGTTTCTGTGTTGTGTTTTCAGTGCATCCTGTGTGTTCTGTAAATGCTGTGTGTGTTTTCCGGGGGTTTTTATTGTATCTTGGTAGTGCTGTGCTTACAGATGGCCAAGCAAGTACTAATTATAAACCGGAAAATGTAAAAAAAAAAAAAAAAAAAATCAAGCAGTCTTGCTTTTTTCCAAGGAAGGTATTTTTTATACTTACTTAGAGCTAGGTGCAATATTTCTGTACTTAGAAGTAATTTGCTGCAAATTTCTGCTGGGTTGTTTTGTGCTTAGGAGGTCTTCACAGAAATGGAGGAGAAATACGGCGAAGTTGAGGAGATGAACGTTTGTGATAACCTTGGAGATCATCTAGTTGGAAATGTATACGTAAAGGTAGGATGGAGAGATGTTCATGTCATCAGGGGGGCTGGTATTTATTGATTGAGAATTTTAAAAGCTACTCTGTGATTGTAGATTTTATTTTGCTAGGAAAGATCTTCAGTGTATAAGCTACTCTCCAGCTGCACAATTTAAAGTAGAGTAAAAATGTTAAAGGAGTCCAAAAGAAATTTTTATGATTTTTGAGAAGCTTTCTTGATAGTTAAAATCTGTGTTATTTTCAGAAAGGTTAACACTTTTTTTTCCTTTTACATAAACAATCACTACTGCTGGACTGTTCAGTTTGGCAGCATTAATTTGAGATCTTAAAGGGCATCATGCTGCCCTTTAAGCACATCAGTATGAGAAAGGTTTATATGCCACCAGTGCATTTATTTTCTAACTTCCCAGTTAAACACAATATCTGTGACCAAGTTGGATTTGGCAGTAGCTGGGTGGTTCAAGGTGCAAACTGGAGCACTTAGATTTAACTTCTAAAAGTCATTGGTATCTCTTGGTTAATGAGTACAAAGTTGTCATCTGCAGAAATTCTAGTTTGTGTTCACAGTGTTGGGGAGGTATGAGAGAGTTTCTTTGAGTATTTTGGCTGTACATTCCCTCAGCTGGAAAATATTTTCACACCTGAAATTTTTGACTGTGTAGGTCATAATCAGAAATAAAAGGTTTTTTTAAAAAACTAGCTGTGAAAAGGCATTTCAAATTTAAGTTTTACATTCATCATAAAACAGGATCTGATTTTTGTAAATTCTCATTTAAATGAATGCCAGCTCAAGTTTTTATATAAATTTCTCTTAAATATTTGAAAAAGTGCATTACATCAGGACTGTTGGTGCTCCAGAAAGTATTTATAAGCATCCTCTTGGTTTAAAGCTGTAGTAAGAAAACACAGTATCTTCTATTGACTAACTTTCCCACTTAAAAGACCAAACAGAGCATAATGAAGAGCAGAATCAATGTTTTGATTAGCCCTTGAGTCCCAGCTAATGAAAAGCTGGCATTTTTACCCTTTTTTTGATGGGTTGTCCAAGAAATCAGAAGTAGCTTCTAGTTTCATGACATGAGCCTCAGATGTCACACAGCTGATTTGATGCTATGTGCTCCTGTCACCTCTCTGAAAACGTTCCCCTTGCTCTTAGTTCCGCCGTGAGGAAGATGCGGAGAAGGCCGTGATCGACCTGAACAATCGCTGGTTCAACGGGCAGCCCATCCACGCCGAGCTCTCGCCCGTGACTGACTTCAGAGAGGCCTGCTGCCGCCAATACGAGATGGGGTAGGGCAGGGCCACGGCCTGGGAGGTGTTTGCACTGCAGGGAGGGTGCTGGGGTGTGCATTTCATGCAGCTGAGTGCAGGAAGAAAACCACCTCGGGTACCAGTAGTGTGGAGGACCTGCAGTGAACCCCTTGGCTCTCCTAGAAGTGAGGCGGTGTCAGTAAACGATACTTGTTATTTACTGCATTTAATATTTAGAGGTATTAGAGGTCTTAGCAGGTGATGGAGAGCTGGGAATTCTAACTGTGCCTCTTGAATCCTGTTTCAGAGAGTGTACACGAGGAGGTTTCTGCAACTTTATGCATTTGAAGCCCATTTCTCGAGAGTTAAGGCGTGAGTTGTATGGACGACGTCGTAAAAAGTAAGTTTGCTTTGAAGCACTACTAAAACAAGTAATTTAAGGATCAGTTGCTGAAAAATCTGAAGGCAAATCTTTAAACTTGTGCCAAGTCCTCTTGTTTTTTCTGATGTGCTTCTGGCACATGCCAAAGGGCATCAAGTCAAGCTGGCAAGTGGCCAGCTTAGAACAAAGGAGTAGAGCTCCCAAAATACAGTGCTTCTTGCTGTGCAACACTGTGAATTCTGAATGTTGGTGTGGAAGGCAGGCCACAAGGAGACAACTCACTGAGTACATAGGCCCTACCTGTTCACATCTCCAAACTGTAAAGTGTACAGATGGACATTATTTGGGAGAAGTTGCTTTATGGTGCTTCTGTTTTATTCTCCTCTGAATGTCTTTGCTCGTGGCCTTTGTTAGATGCAGGCCACTTGGCCAGTGGGGATTTTGGCAGCATCCAATTGGCAGCTTTCAGCATTATGTGCAGTCGAGCATATTTATAGATTGTACTCAGGACCCAACCCTTCTTTGCTTTTAACTGTTAATAGTGAAATGCTGTAGCCTGTATTCATTTCTTACTGTTAATACCAGCCAGTCACTGTGTGGAGCTCACTTTTAGCTTCACAGTGTGTCCCTTCTTGGTAGGAATTCCCAGTAGGAGAAAGGAGAAGCAGTTTTGCTTAATGGTAAAAATAAAAAAAAATTAAAATACATTTTAAATTACTCATTTAGTGAGGTACCTTGCAGAACGGCTTTTACAATTGCTGTTACTGTGATGGTTCACTTGGAACTGGATTCAATCTGCCTGCATTTAAGACCTTTCTATTTGGGGTAGGCATGTACAATTTTTGATCTTGCTTTTATATAGGGTATGATTTTTGTACATTTCTGTCAGTCACAGAAGGAGCCTGGGATTGTGAATGTGTATTTTCCTCCAAACATCTCTAATTAACAGTGTTTCAGGACCTGTGAGGATTAATTTGACTTTGAAAAACATAGATTGTGTTGCTTAGCCACATTTATTTGTGGTGAACTTAATTTTTCAGCTATTTGAATGCTTTATGAAGAAGACCAAGTGTGCTTTTTATATTAAACTTCTGGTCACTTACAAATCTGGAACTCTGATTCAGTAATGCTGACTGGTAGTAGCTGTGATAGCAGTATGTTCTGGGTGGTTTTAGCTCCCTTCCTAAATTTATCAACCTGAAAGGCAAGGAAGATGATTTGCTGGTGTTGATGTCCTGGGGGGTTAGAAATGAGTGGAGGGAACAACAGCAGAGATCTGAGTTGTAATTGCTAATTAATGCAATTGATTTAATGTGAGTGGACTTAGAAGCAGCTGTAGGCTTTTGGTGTGTGTTGCTAAGAGCTATTCCTGTCTGCCAAAGCAGGTGTCCCCTTCTGCTTTAAATAAAGCAGTGTAACCTTTCCTTAGGGTTTGCACATCCATTGTGAGAGGTGCCTGCAGGGAGCAGCCAGTTCCTGCCCCTGTTTGTGCTGACTCCCCAGTATGAAATGGGGGCAGTTTGTAAATGCCTTGGGTTTTGCAGCCCAAGTGCCAATTACCCAATCCTTCGAACGACGCGCTGCCTCTCTTCTCCCTCATCCCTCCCATCCTTCATTGTGTGTTCCGCTGTGTGGTGCTGCAAGGAAATCACTGCCTGGGCTGAAACAATAAAATGTCCCAACTTTCTCTGTAGGCATAGATCCAGGTCGAGGTCCCGTGAGCGCCGCTCTAGGTCCAGAGATCGCGGCCGTGGCGGCGGCGGAGGCGGCGGCGGCCGCGAGCGCGACAGGAGGCGGTCAAGAGATCGTGAACGATCCGGTCGATTCTGAGCCATGCCATTTTTACTGTATGTCTGCTAGAAAGTGTTGTAGTTTGACCAAACAAGTTCATAATGACATTTTTTTTAAAGATGGGCTTCTGAATAAAAAATTTGTAGTGATACAGTATTCTTTGTGTAACTTGTTTCTTGTGGGGGGAGTCTTTTTAACTGTCATTCCTCTATCTTGACAAAATACCTGGATTAATTCTGCCTGAGGGAAAGGTGGTAAATGTATTGGAGGAGCGCCAGTTTTGGTTTGGGTTTTTTTTTTTTTAATTTTATTCGGGTATAATTTGAACTGTTGATGAAATGTGTGTGTATATAATATAAAATATTATATACATAGTAAAAATAATATACTGCTTAAGAAACAGTTACTCACATAAGTTTCCCTTTTCTGCTATGCTGTCTGCTTATTTAGGTTAGTTTAGGCACATTTAAGAGGAAGGCTGTGCGAAATGCATTTATTTACTGAGTAGAAACGCTTAGTTACAAAAATGTATGTTTGTTTGTTACCAGAAGTCTGTGCTCTGTCTATCAATGTGACTGTGGCATTTACAATAAATCCAATTTCTTGGTGTAAAATCTAAAGCCTATTTTCTAAGCACTCCGGAGTAGTTGAGTTGCTACTCCTGGCTGCCTATTTTCTAAGCACTCTGGCGTAGTTGAGTGGCTGCTCCTGGCTGTGCCAGAGTTCATAGTTCAGGTTTTTATAATTCTTGACTAAATTCCTTTCTTTAGCTGGAAAGAAAATTGCCTAGTGCAGTGCAGAAAAAATTATTTTTATTGCAGTGATTCATAATAGGCAGGTGAGGGTTTTATGTGAAAAAAACCCACCAGAATTATGCTCCATGCAACATGACAGAGAAGTGCTATTAAAGGAAATGCAAGGTCCTGAAAGCAAGGATCAAATTTCTTAACAGATTTTTTCTTTTTCCTAATCTACGCTCTCTCACTTGTTGTCATTTAATGATAAGCATTTAGTTAGCATTCAAGGTCATAGAAAACTAATTGGATACTGGATAAGTGGAAAATAAATCTTTTTTTTCCACCTTTCTTATGGTCTGGAGTGTGATGAAAGCTAATGGACAGATGGCAGTTCCTTCACAAGTTGTTTTTTTTTTTTTTGAGCTTGAATTGCACAATCACTGAACATCGTAGGTTGTGTCCCAAAGCGTTAAAGCTTCAGTGGAAATGTTGGAATTCTGAGAGACAGTTTGTGCAATGGTTGACTTGCAGTTTCACCTCATTCATGTCTGCTTTTATTCAAAGTGTAATGTAGTGAGAAGTTTTGGTCATTGATCATATTTCTGCAAAACACAACTTTGTGTGCATAAAGCTACACAATAAAACACAGCTTTCCAGTGGGGGAGAGAACTTGCTGGAGCTTCCTTAGTTCTCAGCCTACATGATAAATTTGCTCCTTGGTGATTCTTTAAAAAAAAAATGGAAATAGGATACAGATGCATCACATAGTGAGATGATTAACAAACCAGCTTCTTTCTGCCTCCTAAGTATAAAGCAATTTTTCTCACTGGAACTTGTAAAACAAAACTATTGAAAAATGAGCTTTTCTAAATATATCTGCTTTGCTTCTTAAACTAAATTCTTGCACCAGCTCAGTTTGAATTTTTTTTGTTCACACTGGATGGTTTGGCCAGCCAGACTTTGGGACTTGGTGTGCCAGGACCCTTTTTGAAGAAATATCACTCAAGCAGTGAAGCCCATCTCCACATGAGGTTTTATTGTAAGTACATAAATCAAATGATGCTTTACTGGAAGAAATTGAGCTGTGCCTGGCATTAAATGACTGAGCTGAAATGTATTTCTGCTGGGCATTAGGAATTTCACATTGATAATTTAGTTCTTAGAGTTTACAGGATATTAATCCAGTTCCATATTTCTCTTAAGTGAGATTCAGGATTACTGGTGAGCTAATTTAAATCTCAAGCTATAAAAGGTGAAGATAGTTTTTGTTTTTTAAACAGTATCTAATACAACGTGGGTACTATTTAAAAGGTTGAAGATTTGCTCTATAAAGCTAGTTTAAATGTTAGTTGTTCTATAAAGTTACTTTAAAACAACTACAAATGTGTCCCTGTAAGGGCTTTAATCTGTTTACCTAAACCCTGTTTTCACTGCAGGTATATTTTTGCATGAACACATAGTGGAAGGTTGATTTTTCTCTGTCCCCCAATACAATTTTACCTAAACAAAGCATTCTAGAATTCTGCCAAATGTACAATTTTAGATCTGGATTGCACAGCTGCCCAAAAGTTCCCCATATAACTGGAATATGTTGGAATGGGCACTGAAGCAGTGGATTTTACTGGATACTCTAACAGGTGCCTGGTGACAGCTTCAGCATATAAACTAATGTGACATACCTTGTTAGGCTCACCTTTTGAGCCTGTGCTACCAGTAAAATTCAGCCAATTCAAAATTTAAAATGCACCAATTTGGTTAAACATTCACACCTGAAAGACCCAAGTGTTGGTTCACCAATACAAACCCAAGTGGAAATCCTACCTCCCCCTTCTCTTGTTGCCCACAATGTCTTCAGGATTTGTTTTTCTCCCCTCCTCCCCAAGGTTCGTAGTTCTCAAATATTTCATTGTTGACTCTTCTGTTGAACAGTGAATCTTAATTCATGGAATTCCTTTACCTCAAATAAGTGACAGCATACAGGATTTTCTGAAGTCTGAGACAATTAGGTTGAAACTGTTAATCCCAAGTGGCTTTCTCTTCTTTGTATTTGGCTCTTACTCTGTGAAAATGCTGCTTGTCCATGAATATGATGTATGTTGAGACTGTAAAACCAAATGGAGAAAACTTGTTCAAAATAAAGCCTTTTTTTATAAGAATCTGACAAAAATTATCCCTTTCCTTTGGATTGGATGTTGCTCTCTAAATATCTAATGAGGACATAGACTAAAGTTTCCAATTCTTAGATCTCAAGCTATTTCTTAAGCAAATCTTAGCCTGCTGTTTTTCAGAGCATGTCTTCAGCTAAAATAACCCCAGCCTCTCCCTATTTACATGATCAAGTTGAATTTTCAGAGTGCAACTTGGGGTTAGGAGTTGAGGGGGGTTGGTTTGGGTTCTTTTAATTAATAAGGCTTTTGGTTAGGTTGTTAAGGTTAGGAATAACCTGCACATTTCTATTGTGGTGGTCTGCAGGGAACAAGAAATCACATCTTTACAGAAGGAATGTCTTGAATTGAAAAAATAGGTAATGAAAGGGGGTCATGACTTTTTAAAGATGATTCCTCCAGGCTGCAAAATTTTGGGTGTTAAGGTTTGTACATCAGCACCTTAAACTGCATCTGTTTCTTTCATGTCTCTAATACATTAGAAGTGAAACTGCTTTCATAGCAGCTGGGGAGGGTGTGGGTAAATCATTTCATTCTCAGACACTGCTGCACTGAAGGTTCTCTAAAAACAGTCCTGGACAGGAAAAGTTCCAGCTGAAGAGCAGAACTGAATTGGTGTTTCTTTTTAGCTGGTAAGGAAATAATGGCTGAGTGGCAAGGCTGTCACAGGAGAGAATATTGGTAGCTGCATTTATCACAGCTGTGTTACTGTACAAATGGAACAAATGGATATTAATTTTAAAAAATGCCAAAATTACATCCCATTGTCTGTAGAATGAGCTAATGTATCTTCACATTGAATTGGTACATGGTACTTTCTAAAGCCATCCACAGGTATTTCTGAATTCATCCAATTAGCTGGTTTTTAATGAATCATAGAATAATTTGAGTTAGAAGGGACCTTAACAACCATCATGTTCTAACCCTCCACTAGACCAGGCTGCTGAGAGCCCCTTCCAGTCTGATCCTGATCACTTCCAGTGGTAGGGAGTGCACAGCTTTTGTGGCAACCTGTGTTGCACAAAATCGATTCTATTTTTTTGTGATTTTCATTGTGTTAAATGCACTTCTATGAAAAATTCAGCATATCTCCCTCAGCTGTGTAGACAGTCCCTCCTTGTCAGCAATGTGCTCATCAGTCAAAAACCTCTGATCCCCTGTCAACATTTCAAGTTTTTTTTTTTTTTACAAAATTCTAACCTTAGCAAGAAAAGCCACAAGCGAGAGGACGGCACAGAACCACTCTGCAGTCCGTGGTTCTTCAGCAGCAGAACTGCTTTAGGAGGTTCCTGTTTCCCTGCTGGTGCTTTCTGCCAGGAGCGGCATTAATTCCATCTATCTCGAGTTCCAGCTGGGACTTGGATGGTGGGATCGGGTGGCTGCCAGCAGCCCGGCTCCGGTAGCCAGCGGCTCGTTTGAGCTCTCAAAGGCGGGTGGGGGCAGGGTGTGCTTATCTCGGGCTGCTGGGATGCCAGAGCCCTAATCAGCATCGGGGCCGGTACTTCTGCATAATTTCTGTTGTTTGGGTGTTTGCTTTCCAACGAGATCGTTTTTACAGGACAACTGATGGTGGGATGTGTGTGTGTGTGTGTGGCTGCCCCTTTGATCCGCAGCATTCTTCGAGCTGCTCCCTCTAGGAAGAGACAGTTCCTGCAATCCAGGTGTTCCTTTGGGACAAACCTCTGTGTTATGGACCGAGGTCTGCAGAACAGTTTTCCCAAGCACTGTAGGCCTCTTCCAGCTTTGCTCTTCCATTGCTGCACATGTAGTTAAGTCTGGAGGAAAAAATAGTTTCTGCTCTGATTGAGCAGCAAGACAGAGTGGGGGAAAAGGCAGCAGGGAGCAATGGAGTCTCCCTGCCTCCTTGTTTTTCAGAGAAAAGCCTTTAGTCTGCCAGGCTGAGGCCTGCCGTGCTTTTGCCAGCACCTGGCCTCATTTCAAGTCTTGCTACCTATTCAGCTGAATATTGGATGTGTTTCAGATCCTTCTCACTGTCTTCCTGGAGCTGTCTGGGATTGTGGCCAGGCAGAGGGAGGGAGGGAGCTGCTCCCACTGCAGGCTCTGCACCAACCTGCTCCTGGGAGCTGTGGGAAGAGCCAAAGGGAACGACTGCTCCTCCCTTCTCTACCACCCATTTTCCTTGAGAGCTAGTACTGCTCCTATCCCAGAGAGAAATGAGAGAACCTCATGGATCAAAACAGTCCTGCATCTTCCATCATCCTTTTTCCTTAATCTTTAGTGAGCACACAAAAAGTTTGCTCTTGTGTTGTAGGAAAAAAGTCCTGGAGAGAGGAGTTGATAAAGGGACTCCAGGCAGGATATGAAGAACTGATTTCTGGACAAAGCACCAGTGGAGAGTGAGCAGCCAACCCTTACTGCCTTGGGGATTGCATGCAACATTCATTGATTACTGCAGTGCTGGACTGGAGATGGGTGAGGGAAATTCCACAGTCTGACAGACCAGAATCTGACCAAGGAACAGCCTTGTTAATGTCTGGGCCATGTTTTCATTCTGCAAGAGTTTGACCCGTTATATTTTATCCTTTCATGACCACAACAAAGAGACATTTAATTGCCATCCTTGCTCAGTCTCCAAGGAGGCCAGCCTTTGGTCTTTTGGACAACCCTGGGATCCTCAAGCACACGTGTGGGGCAGCTGTTGCACCTCACTGAGAAAACATCTTCAGTAAAGGGAACAGACCTGCAGTGCAGAGCAAGCACCAAATTATATTCTTTCTCCTTGTAGTACTCATAACTGATCTGGGCAAGGTTTCTGAGAGTCTGTTTTCTCTTCTCTGACAGCTTCACTTCTCTCAGCCTTTATTCCTGGCCTGTATTTCTCTCTACAACTTCTTGTGTTTCCCAGGCCACGTTGCACAAGGGCCACATCATTCCAGGTGGGACAAGGGACCTCCCCACAGCACATGGGTGCTGGGAGTGCCATGTGTCCTGCAGGCTGGATCCCTGTTTGCTTAACCCCATATGATGTTTGCTTTTTACACAACAGCAGGGCCTTGTTGACTCACACTGAGCCTGCCTGGCACTGTAGTCATCCTTTCCACTCCACACAATTACTGTCCAGGTAATGGCCACTCAAGCAGATTATTCCTCCTGCCTGGCTGCAAAATTTAGCCTTTGCCCTTATTGGCCACCTTCCTATTTTATTTTCTCTTCTGATTTCTCCAGTCTGCCAAAGATAATTTTGAAATATTGGATTCTGTCCAAATTGGGGTTTATCCTATCCAGTTAAAATAAGGAGTGATTCTTTTTGGGCTGTGTTTTCCTCCCTTTGCATAAAAACATTTCCATGAACTTGGGCAATAGGCTTATGTTCTCCCTTCCCAAAAGGGCTCTGGGTACAACCAAAGCTCCATTGGTTCTTTTGGTGACTTCAGTTGCTGCTCACAGAAAGCCTCCTCCACCTGATCTCCTCCTTCAGTGATTTCACCACAGCAGCATTTACTTTTTTCTCCCCCTCTCTTTGATCACTGACTGTGCTTCTCCTCTTCTTGACCTTTCAGTCTTCAGCATGTTTCATCTCTCTTCCCTGATACAAGAAACATCATTCTCTGCTTGCCATTCCTAAAGGAGCTGTTTATTTCCATGTTACTATTCCAGCTAATGTCACTTCACTGCTAGGCTGATCAGATCCTAATTTTGCTTTTATACCAACCCTTACTGCAGCTCCTGTTGTCCCTTGCAAGAGAAAGAGACCAAATCACCACCAGATCTCAGGAAATGGATTAAGTGGCTTTCCTTAGGAAATGAGTGCTGGGAATTAATGGAAATTATTCTCAAGGCTGGAGCAATCTGTGTCTCACTGGTTGGGATAAGCCCTAATGGAGCTAATTAGTGGTGAGTATTCATTCCCAGCAACCACTGATTTTAATGGCTTTAATGCCAATGGCACAGTGTGGGTTGATGTTGCTGTGGAGATCTTTTAAATCAGTTTATTATGAATACCAAAACTCCCTTGTAGTGGAGAGGGACTTTCCAGAAGAGCATGTAGTGACAGGACAATGGCCTCAAGCTGGAAGAAGGCAGGATTAGATTGGATATTGAGAAGAAATTGTTCCCTGTGAGGGTGGTGAGGCCCTGGCACAGGTTGCCCAGAGAAGCTGTGGCTGCCCCATCCCTGGAAGTGTTCAAGGTCAGGCTGTTTGGGGCTCTCAGCAACCTGGGATAGTGGAAGGTGTCCCTGCATGTGGAAGGGAGGTTGGAACTAAGACGTTCTTTAGTGTCCCTTCCAACCCAAACTCTTCTTCCCCTGGCTGCTTGCCTTGGTGAAGGAAATTGAATCTTGAGTGCAGAGCTGTGCTGCAGTTACAAATCCCTCTAATTTGCCTCACACATTATGTTCAGATAGTTTCCAACACACTTGGCACTGTCACTTGGTCTCACAAGTTTCCTCTGAGGTGTCTGTCTTACACCCCTCAGGATCTGGCACATCCATCTGTGCTGACGGTTCCACTCCTCGACACCCGTCTGCCTGAAGCTGCAGTGGTTGCTGCAAGGCTGGCACTTCTTCAGAACGTTCTTTAGTGTCAGGGCCTCTTCCCCAGTCCCTCCTGAAAGGCATGAAAGGTATGGATATCCCTCCTTGGCTATGGCTGCAGTTTGTCAGTGCTTGCACTCCTCCTGTTCCAAATATTCATGGGTTTCTGCACAGCCCTGCCTCGTACACGCCTTGGCATTTTGTGGTTCTCTGAGACCCAAATCAAGGGCCAGGCCTTCTTCACATCACCATTTTCACACTCTGCATTGCTCTTATGCCATCCCACAATTTAGCTGCACCAGATGCAAGTCACAATCTTTATCCACATGTTTTTCTGATGTTTTACCAGTGGGAATAATGGTTACTTGTGTAAATGTCACTTTACAGCATATTTCAGATGTAATTAACTAAACAAACTATGTTTTAGAGTAAATAATTGTTCTGTTTAAGAACATTATTTTCTAGTAAACTCCTCTGTAGTACATTAGAATATGGAGGGTAGGGGGGAAAGCGTGTCATTTCAATCAGAAATTGTACTTTGATGATCCTTGTGGGTCCCTTCCAACTCGGAATATTCTGTGACTCTGTGATTCTGCAATTTGCAGAAAATGTGGATATTTCTCTTCAAGTTGTGAATTTTTAACAATGTAATGAGACAGCTACTTCAGTGTCTCTATTTATGGCAAATGTAAAATATATGGCTCTTCTCTTGATTTTAGTTGCTCAGTGTTTTTCCTGCATTTTTTTCATAACTTTCACCTCACATTCTAGTCATGGTCCATTTTCTTACCAGAGAGACTGACCCTTGACTTTTTAATGCTGAGACTGGTCCCTCAGCTTTGGACCAGTCACATCCAGTTGGAAAGTCTTTTCTGTGACTTTTACCACTTGACTAAAACATCCTATTTCTTATTTTTCCTATTTCTCCAGCATGCAACCCTCTCCAGGTAGCTCTATATACTATACAGTAGATGTGCAGATGGAGACATACAGCTGTCCCAACTCCTTCAATGGCCTGAAACATATGGAACACTTCAGGGTGAATCTCATGTCCTAAAATAAACTACCTTGAACTGCTTTTCTCTGTATTGCTACTTTTTATAGCTACAGAAGAAATTGCTGTTTGGACTTCCAGAGCCACAGGCTGTATTCTTGAGGAACTTCTGTCTGGTAAGGCCTTTCAGTATCTTGTGCTTTCAGGCAAGGATTTCTGTGGTGGTCCCTTGTTTTGTTTTGGTTGGTTTTTTTTGTTTTTTAACTTTCTGCATAACCTAGAGCAACTTTTAAAGAATTACTGAGAGATAATTTGCATGAAGTGTATTAAACTCACCTGCACCCTGTGTTCTACATCGTCAATCTGTGTTCACAGCAGTGAGGATGCAGCTGTTGTGACACCGAGCTGTTTCCAGGTGAATAACTCATGGTCACATCCTCAGACACCATCAGAATGGTCTTTGGTTGAAGGAGAGCAGGGTTTGAATGCATATTGGGAAGAAAGTCTTTACTGTGAGGGTGGTGAGGATCTGGCACAGGTTTCCTGAAGCTGTGGCTGCCCCATCCCTGGAAGTGTCTAAGACCAGGCTGGATGTGGCTCTGATCAGCCTGGGGTAGTGGAAGGTGTCCCTGCCCATGACAGGGGGCTGGAACATGATGGTCATTAAGGTCCTTTCCAACCCAAACCATCCCATGATTACCAGGCTCCCTGCCCTGAGATGGGCATTTCTAGGGCTACCTGCACCTCTCTCCCCTGTTGCTGGCCTGGGCCAGCTGAGATGCCTGGGCAATGCCTGCACAACCCCAAGGCCTTTTTAGTGTGAGCACTTGACTGCTGCCCCAGCATGAAGCCCCTCACAGACCCCCTCAGAGGCAGTGACCAAAGCAGAGGAGCAGCCACTACCACAGGCTGTGCTCTGGAGCCACTGGCAGCCACATGAGTGTCCCCACTATGGCCACTGCCCTTGGGGACATGAGTAAAACACCTTCAAAGTTGCCCCAGCAGAGCCCTTTCTCCAGGGTCACAGGATCAATTAGGCTGGAAAACACCTCTGAGATCATCAAGTCCAACCTTTGACTGATCTCCACCGTGTCAACTAGACCATGGCACTGAGTGACACACGCAGTCTCTTCAGGGCTGGGGGCTCCACCACGCCCCTCAGCAGCCCATTCCAATGTCTCATCACCTGCTCTGTGAAGAACCTCTTCCTAATGCCCAACCTAAACCTCCCCTGGTGCAGCTTGAGGCCATTTCCTCTTGTCCTGTTGCTGTTTGCCTGGCAGAAAAGGCTGACTCCCACCTGGCTTCAGCCTGCCAGGGAGCTGAAGAGAGTGAGAAGGAACCTCCTGAGACTCCTTTTCTCCAGGCTAAACTCCCCCATCTCCCTCAGCTGCTCCTCACAGGACTCGTGCTCCAGACTCTTCACCAGCTCCGTTGCCCTTCTCTGGACACGCCCCATCACCTGAATGTTCTCCCTGAATTGAGGTGACCAGAACTGGACACAGTCTCTGGAGGCCCTGTGTGTAAACCCTGGGGGTTTCCTGCCGGGTTTCCCTCAGCGATCTGGCCGAGCATCGCCGGGCACCCCCGGCCATCCCTGGGCATTGCTGGCCATCCCTGGGCATTGCTGGCCATCCCTGGGCATCTCTGGGCATCATTGGACATCCTCGGGCATCGCCAGACATC
>VYXF01005954.1:129257-146648 GCA_013397295.1 Polioptila caerulea | reverse complement strand
ATCATCCGCGGGACCGGGATGTAGGGGGGCGAGAGCTGCGGGTGGCCGTGACCCACATCCCCGAGGGGATGGAGGGTGGAGGGCTGCGCACTGGAGCGGATTGCCCGCAGGGGCTGCGGAGTGCCCCGGTGAAGGCGTTCCAGAAGCGGCCGGGTGCGGTCCCGTGCCGTGTGCTCCGGGATGGCTCCGCTTGCGCTGGGCTTTGGACCGGCGCTGCGGTCCCTTCCAGCCTGACCCATCCTGCGGCTCTGTGCCGCACAGCCGGGCTTCTGTTTTGGTTTGCGATGCCGGGAAGTGGCAGCTGCGGGTCAGGGGAGCCCCGGAGCCGCCCCGGGCGGTGCTGGCTCTGCTGCCGATGCCCAGGGCGGGCCGGAGATGCCTGGGGGCGCCTCCTGTGAGCCCGGAGCGGGGATGGGCTCTCTGCTCTTCGTACAGGTTCACAGGATGACTTTGTGCCTTTTGGGTTTCCCTCGGGGTTTGGCACCGGCTCTCCGGCTGGGCTTGGCTCCCTGCCCATTGTTCTCGTGGGTACCCTGAGGTTCTCCTCCAAGGTTTTTTTTTGCAAGTCTGGCTGATGCACTGGACCACGACGCTTATTTTTTACATTTGATTTCATATGTTACCCCTCTCCAACTGGGAGGCATCTGAACTTGACAAGGACCCGAGGGAGCTGTTCAGTAGCAGTGTTAAAAACGCTCCCGGTGTCTTGAACCAGCCACAACTTGAAAGATGGGTGATTCTTCTGTTCCTGGTGGAGTATCTAGTCTTCTGTGTATTCTGTAATCCTAAAGCCTTTGACCATGGAGGTTTTGGAGTGCTGGGCCCTGTTCCAGCAGAGTTGCTCACTCTGTTTACCCTTGCCAGGAGTCTGTTTGCTGATTTGAGGCGCGAGAGCTCCGCGCTTGCGCTGTGGAAAAGCGGAAAAACACGGAGCGTGGAGGCAGTGAAACGTGGGCATCTTCTGTGAGAGGGAAAAGGTATTTCCTGGGCACCTGGGACCTGCTCAGAACCCGGTGTTCCTTTTCAGTAGTTGGCTCTCCACTGATGAGCTGTGGTTTAGGTGCCAGGGCAGGCCCAGCACGGGGGCGTTTGCCCTCGCCATCCTGTCCCTCACTAGCCGGTGGCTCCTGGTGCCCTGCCGTGCCCTCTGGGTGAGCTCCCCAGCATTGCTGAAGCCACAGCCTGCTTGTAACGAGGGTGGTGGCAGCCAGGGTCATGAGTGACCCGTGTCCTGGAGCGTGCAGGCTCAGGGACATCACTGAGCTGCGTGGCATCCTGCCAGGGTGGCTGGCACGGGCTGGCCTCTGGCTACTGCCTGTGGCCTGCATGTGAGCACAGGAACCAGGCACGCAGCAGTGCCGTGCCCGTGGCTGCTCTGGGGTCCTGCTGAAAGCTCCGTGGGTGTAGCCAGAGTGGTGGCAGCTGATCTTTCCCACAAAAACTTGCCGTCCTGCCCAGCTCTCTGCCAGCCTTTATCAGAGGCCCCTGGGCTAACAAAAATTGTGAAGCCTTGCAGGAGGCACCATAATGCTGGGGAAGAGGTGCTGTGATTCTGCCTGTCTTACAGACCTGGTCGGAAACTGAGAGCAGCTCCCTCTTTTTGTCATGCTGGGCAACTTGTTTAATCTCTGAGCCTCTGTCACCCTGCCTGGAATCCTCCTCTCCCTGTGCTTGGTGAGCTGGGCAGGTGGAGAGCACTGCTGCAGTGTTGGTCCATCTCTCTGTGCTAAGGAGGGGGAGTTAGAAGCAGGGAAAGAAAGACTGAAAGCTCCTGACTTACAAGAGGTAAAAACGCAGTTAAAGCATTCTCCAGTCTTTTCTCAAGTGCTGCTGTGCTCCTGAAGACATCAGTCTTCACTCACAAGATTTAACACAGGAGTCCAGGCAGGGTTGGAGTGAACTCAGGAACTGGAGCTTTCAGACACCTGTGTGAGGGATGCAGGCACAGCTTCCCTTCTGTGGGGGCACAGCAAACTGAACACTCCCCTGTTCTCCCTGGCTGATTTCTAGAACAGCAATTGCCACAGCAGTGGAAGTTGCTTTGCTGTCAGAGTTTAATCTTTGCAATGCTGCAGAGGTGAGGGCATTAAAGAGCTGCCCCTTTCCTTTCAGAAGGTTATGAGTGTGCCAGTGTGGCTTTTAAGGAGTGATTGTTGAGAGGACGTGCATGCGCTCACCTGCTCTGTAGGAGAAAATGGAAATAAGACTTTGGATTCTTCAAGGATCTCTTCCTAGAGCCAGATGTTAATTCATTCCCCTGATACTTCATCTCCTGACACAGGAGGGGTGGATGCTCCTGAGGAAGTAGCAAAGACACACACAGAAAAACCACAGCAGGAAAACAACCCAGATGTGTGACTTCCTCCTTCATCTGTTACGGCTGTGGTGTTTCCACAGGCTGGATGGGAACTGCTGTATCTGGTTATCTGCAAAGATCCTACAGCTCTGTAGGGCCCTGTGGTACTCAAGCTGAGCAGAACAACTGTTCTGCAGTGGTTTATTTGTACCTGCTTAACATCATCAAGTTTCCTTTTCTCAGGCTGCACCATAGTGGAATTCTGTATCTCATCCATCCCTGAGCAGTCACCCCTGGGGCCATCCTCCTCTGATTCAGCTCTTACACCTCCTTTTAGACAGCTTCATCTGTGCTCCAGGCCACACTCCAGTTAATTTGGTTGTTGCACACGGGATTTATTTAAGTAGTGCAGTGCATTAGTGCTGATATCACCCACTGTACACAGCCACAGAAACTGTAGCTCCTGACTCATCTGTGCATGAGTTCAGCTCAGGCTGCTCGGGGATTAATTTCACTCACTGGCCCCCAGTCCTGCTCTCTAGGAGCTGAGAAATAGTTTGAAGTCTTGGGTTCCCTGTGGAGATGGGTCCAGGGGTGTGAGCCTTGCCCATGAGACTTTCTGGATCTCATACCTCTGAGTCCCACTCCCCTTTGTGACTTTGTAAATTGTCTTTCTAATTAATTTTTTTTGTTGTTTTTTGCCTTGTGTGATCTGCAGATATAACAGCAGGAGCTAGTCAGGCTTTTCTAGTTAGACTCTACCCACACCCCCAGCTAATTTTGGGAGTGTTCCCCTTGCAGGAAAATTAAATTCAGGCCAACAGAATTTTTTCCTGAAGATGGGCAGCTCTTCCTGCAGCTTATCTCCCTTGGCCTCTGCTGAGCAGTGTTCAGCTGCAGCTCCAGAAGCAGAGTAGCCACCCTTCTGTCCTGCCTCCCCAGAAAAAAAGGTTATTTTGGGCCTGTAGGGAGGATCAGGGTGGGAATTTGGATATCCCAGACCACCTCTGGCCCTGTTTTGCTGAGGTTCTGTCACCTAGGGCTGGAAGCAATGCATTATGTTGCTTAAGGTTAGTATGTGGTGACAGGATTTTTGTTAGCACTGCTTGTGCTTAGCTTTTTGTCCCTCCCCTAATTTTTATTCACAGTCAAAGCCCCATTATTGAAGCTTTGATCAAACATCAAGTACCATTATAAAAATATGAGAGAATCTCACAGCTTATTTGAGGTCAATAAATACAGCTTTCCCTCAGTTTCTGCTGTTCAAGAAGCAATGGGAGTTGCTGTTAGTATTAATTTTTTTTTCCTTACAATAAAGGAAATGAGATGCTATTGCCTTGCCCTGTCCAGAGGGAATCCTCCAAAAGGCAGCTTTTTGAGAGCCACATTAATTTCTTTCTTGCCATCAATACAAAGAACAAATACTGTAAACCTCTTAATTTTTTTTTTATTTTTTTTTTACTGTAATGAATTTCTCCCTCTGTCATCTCAGTTTTTGGACACTCTTGAAAGACACCAAGAGCTGGTGTTTTAAAGGTTTTGTGCTCCTATTTTATGATAACTGGGAAGCAGAACAAAAGTTGCAGTTTCCTGCCTCTAAACCCTCGCTGCTGTTCTCCTGCATTTTGAAATTTGGATTTGATCCTTTGGCAGCAAGGCCCCCTTTTTAGCTGGACTTTGTCAATATTGTCAGTGTTACCTGTGGCAGAGGCAGTCACTGTCTGTGTCCAGTGTTCCATGCCAGCTGTCTGAGGGACCATGTGCCTCATAGGAAACCTTGAAATCCTCCAGTATTTTTCCTTTACCAAAAAAAAAAAAAAAAAGCCCCACTGATATTCTGGACTGTGAACCAGAGTATCCTAGAAAGAGAAATGAGGGCTGGGTTTGTCTCTTGAACTGGAAGTAAGCTGATTTCTGGTAGCAAAGACAGGTGAGGTTTAGATTTTGTGCATTTCTGGGATTTTTGCCTTTTTAGACTGTTGTCTCTCATTCTAAGCCTGGTCAGTAGCCTGTGACAGGTTATAGTCCACCTTGGCTCCTGGGAATGTATTAACCTGATTAAATAGAATCGTATCATTTTGGTGGCATGGAAATCTTCTTATCTTGCAGGAAAATTATTTCAAGTCTTAGTCTGGAAAGCTGATCTTTTCAGAGTTTTTTCTTTTTTTTCTCCTAGAGGAGAGCAGTTTAAATGCTTTAGGCATTTTCTTCAAGCCAGCATGCAGGAAGGGCATTGGTGTGCCTGAGGCAGCAGTGGTTAGTGATCTGTGTTGACTTGCAGGATCAAATACTAAAGGTCACTGATGCTGTGATCCAGAATTTTTTTCCACTTCTCTCACCAGACCATCAGCTCTGTGAGATGTTAAATATGTGTTTTGTGTGCATCTGTCAGAAGGAGGATGAGGCCAGGGACCCTTTCCAGCACAATTCAGTAATGGAAAGAGCTGAACCTTGCTGCAAAACAGAGACAAAGAAAACAAATATTAGTGGGAAAAAAAAACCAACCCTCATGCTTTCCAAGATTTTAGCCAGATTTTTTGTCTTTAATTGATAGGAAGCAGCCAGGCTCTGTGAACAAGAGAAATGAAGGAGAAATGAACTTCCTATTTTGTCTTTACTAATTTCTGCAGCAAAAAGCTGTGAGAAGCACGAACTGTTTGCTGTGTGTGTTGTCTGCAGCATCACTGTAGCTGTGCATGTAACACTCATTAATTTTGGGTAGAAATTTCTGAGATTTTGCTCTCCTCGAGGGTGGGGAGACCTCTGTTCCTGGATAAAGCCACTTCCAAAGTTGTGTACAGGGTCTTTTGGGGACAGCACTCTTTCACCCTTTGTGTCTCCAGGACTGTATTTCCTGTGAACTGAAGTATTTCCTGTTACTTTTTGTGGCTTTCAAGCTCCTGGACTTGCAGATGGTCTGATAAAAGATATTTTTAAAAGATATTTTGTGCCTACTTTCTGTCTCTGAGCTGTGGAGGAGAGAGCAGAGGGAAGATGAGGTAATGCAGGAGAGACAGGCTCAGGGGACCCTCCATCAGTCTTGCACAATATCTCTGCTGGGTTATTTTTTTTTAATCCTGTTTGTAGAAGTCATCTTCACTTTGTTTTGCAGCTTCTTTTTTTTTTATTTCCTACGAAAAAGATGTTTTTGCCCCTGTGAGAGAGTTTTCTGACAGTTTGTTGATTTTTTTTTCTTCTAACTTGGATGATCTGCAGCTTTGAAGAGAATTCCAGTCTTGTGACTCACAGCAGTTGTTCTCCTGAAGAAAATCCAGTCTCCTGTGCCACCACCCCCACCAAAAACCATGGAGAAGTTTGTATCAGAAAGGCCTCTTCCTGTGTCTAAGGTACCTACAGGTCTCTGGGGAACTCTTTGCCCATCTTTCCATCACCAGGATTTGGGAGAGCCTTGTCTGATTTCAGGGAGATTTCTTGGATATTTTGCTGAAGTTCTGTGGAGGCAAGGGATTAATAAATAAAAATGAATAAAATAAACAGAAGGGATTAATGCTGGGAGTACTGGGGTGAAAGTGCAGGCTGAACAAGGGGAGAAACTTCCCAGTTTTATCAGAAGCTCTTTGGCCAGAGAACTTTTCAGGGAAGGGCCAATACCAAGAGGTTTCAAGGCCAGGTTGGATGGGGCTCTGAGCTGCTGTGGGGGAAGGTGCTGTTGAAACCTTTCTGGAAAAGTTCTCCATGGCCACCAGTAGCAGTGCAGAGTCCTCTGGCACAGTTTTGTGATTTGTCACTGAGCAGCCTTGCTGTATTCCAGTCTGTTTGGAATGGGGAGGTTTCATTTCAGAGAGCTTTTGGTGTGGGAGGGGTGTGTCCCCTGAGAATAGTCCTGGGGTTTTTTGTGTCTGTGGAGGCTTGTTACAGTGGGCACATGTGTGTTTGAATTATCACTGTGGTGAGCTTTGGCTCCCAAACTCGCAGGGCAAGATTCTGGTGTTGGTGATAAGGATCTGGCAAACCAAGATGATCCTGAAACACTTCCCCATCCTCACAGTACTATGGAAACATCAACTCCTTTTCTTTTTTTTCTTTTCTCTTTTTTCCCCCTTTTGTCTTCCTTCTTCCTCCCCCAAGAATGAAATCCCTACTCGTCCTTCCCAGAAGAAGCCAGATACAAACTCATGCCCTCATGCACCTGCCAAATATTTTATCTCTGATGGGGTGGACACTGAGAACTGCAAGGCTAATGAGAAGGAAAGGCAGTGGATCCGCCCTGATACACCCAGCAAATGCACCTGGAAGCTTGGCAAACCCCTCTCTGCCTCCCCCCATCATCATGCCACCCTGTAAGTTGTCTTATCTGCTGGTTTTTCAGCACAAATCCAGGTCTGATTAATCCACGTTTTGGATCAAGGACTTGATGTTGTGAGTTTGTATCCAATGGATATTCCATTGAACTAAAATAGCTAAAATGCCCAGCCTGCTAAAGGAGGAGGAGAAAGCTGGTTGAAATAAAAAGCAATAAATGCTGTGTGGTTGTTGAGTGACCCTTCTGTGAATGCACTGACTTTGTTTGTGTTTGCACCAGGCCAGAGCCTCCAAAGATCCTGCCAAGCATCCTGAATAAAGTTGGCAACACACCTTTGGTGCGGATCAACAAGATTGGGAAGCACTTTGGGCTCAAGTGTGAACTCTGTGAGTTGCTGCAGGCAGAGAACAAACTAACAAACACTGTTTCAGGAGCTTGGGTAGTTGGGGATTGTAGTGTCACATAACCTGGCCACAGGAGTGCAGCTCATTGGCAGGAAATGGTGAGGGAAAATCCCTGGTTTTCCTTGGCAGATTTTATGGTTTTTAGGATTTGGTCATCTAAAACATCTTTCAGTTTGTGCCTCATGAGAACAATTCCTGCAGCTGTTCCATTTCTGTAGAAAACACAAAATGTTTTTGGTAGAAAATAATTTTTTAAATTTAAAGAAGTTGTGTGAAGTTTCTGACTGCTTCTTCTATGCAGAGTATTCATCAGTGTGTGCAAAATGCAGCTCTGCAGTTACCACTGAAGATCACTGAAAATGATTAAAGGGGTGAAACTGTCAGTGAATGTTTTTTCTGTTTGGTTGGGCTTTTAATACTGTAGATATTGGGGGGCTCTGATCAGAGTCCTGAAGGGTGGTGAAGGGATTGATGCTGGCAGTACTGGAGTGAAAGTGCAGGCTGGGCTTGGGGAGAAACTTCAGTTTGATCAGAACTTTTTTGGCTGGAGAACTTATCAGGAGAGGGGCCAAGACCAGGTTTTAAGGCCAGGTTGGACAGGGCTTGGAGCAGCCTGTTCTGGTAGAAGGTGTCCTGTTTGAATCATGAACACTGCTATGACTACCATTTATCTACCATTAATTAAACATTGCAAAAAATTAAAAAATTGCAAATTACATTACTAAATTATTCAAATATCTATTCACTTATTAACTTTTCAAAATTAACTTTTCAGAACATGAGCTATTGCAATCAAAATTTAATTTAAAAAAACCCTACTAAGTAATGTACCCTTAAATACAATAACATTATTCACTAATAGTTAAAAAAAACACACTAATCAATAATAACATAAGAAAACCCAACAACAAAAACATAAAATTTAAACAATCAAATAATAAAAAATTCTCCTCAAATTGTAGTTAACAACAATAATCAAAACATTTCAATTATTTCAAAAACCCCTCAATCTGACTACAAATTCAACCTAAATAACCAATACAAGAAAAAAATTTAAAATTACTCTTAAAAATGTTGATAATAGCAGTCTGTATCATTATCTTACATATATACATACAACAAATCATACAAAACAAAAAAAGACAACCAAATACTTTATCTCTCACATCAAAACACACTCTTCACTTCCAAAATTCTTAATTAAAACAAAAACAAAATGGAACAAATTAACGATACCAATTACAAACAGCTCACCAAAGCTGTGTCCAGGGCTCTGACTGCCCCTGCCCAGGTCGGGGTGGAGCTGGATGAGCTCTGGAAGCCCTTCCAGCCCTGCTGGTTGTTGTTTGCAGTGGCCAAGTGCGAGTACTTCAACGCCGGCGGCAGCGTGAAGGACCGCATCAGCCTGCGGATGGTGGAGGATGCTGAGAAGGCTGGGATCCTCAAGCCTGGGGACACCATCATAGAGCCAACCTCTGGGAACACAGGTGAGGGCTGGGGGGAGCGTGGGGGGAGTGCTTGTGGTGGATTTCCTGGAAAAGGCAGGTTGGAGGTGGCGGGCTGTGCGAGCAAGGAAGGGGATCCCGTCCTGCCACGCCGTGCAGGGAGCAGAGCCTCTTGCACCTCACACAGGGAACACTTCTGCAGGGTCCTGTGCTGAGCAGAGCAGCTGGGAAGGAGCTCTGCTAAACTGCAGAGCCTCTTTGCTTTGAGAGAAGTGCTGGGCCAGACTCACAGGAGTCTTTAGGAGTTCAAGTCTGGCTGAAATTGTTGTGGAAAAAAGCACCCGTGAGACTGGTGTGAATCTGGATCTCCCCCTTCTTTCTGTTGGGGAAGTCCTGTGGTTCCTCTGTCAGGTTTGAGGAACAGCCCCTTCCGTGCTGATGCAGTTGAGATGGGAGGTGAGCTGCATCCTTGCAGCACTGCTGGCAGAGCCCCTGGATTGTCAGCAGGTTCCACCTGGCTCCACATTCCTCCCCCGGAGGAAGGAACAGTCCCCTTGAGTCAGGGGCTGGGGCAGAGTGATGTGAGCAGTCTGGGGTTAACTCTGGGCTCCTGTGTCAAAGTTGTGGTTGTGTTAAGCTGCTTTGCTCGTGGGGAGTCAAACACACCTGGAACATTCCCCCTTGAGTCAAATATAAAATACATATCTTTAAACAGAAATAGTTCAATATCTAATACACTGCCTCCTCTGAGGAGGTTCATGGGGTGAGCTGCAAGCTGCCCTCCTGCCTGATGTGTTCAGGAGAGGTGTCTGGTCCTGTTCCTAAACTCTTCTCTGGATTTCCACCCACTGCTGCTTTCTGACAGATACAGACCAGGCAGATCTTTACTCTGATGCTACAGGAGGCACTGGGGGGAAGAGCTGATCTGTGACCATTTCCCCATCCTGCAGCAGAAAACTGGGAAGTCACAGCTCTTGCTGTTTGCTCAGCAGCTGCTCTGGGGGGGATCAGGGGGTTCTGGGGGCATTCAGGGCAGCTGGAGCCTTTGTGAGTGTGGCTGTTCCTCCTGCCTGAGCAGGGGCATGGAGTGGAAAATATCCTTGTGTGTTGCATTCCTCCAGTATCCAAGGTCTTACCATGGCATCCCTCTCTCTGGGTCAGTGCCTGATAAATTATTCTCCTTGCCACAGAATCCAAAAAGGCAGAACTGAAGGAGATACAGGACAATTACTTCAGAAAGCTGACATTTTTTTTTTGTCACAGAAGAGCAAAGACCAGGGCACACAGTAACCTGAGAAAATAGCTTTTTGCTCTCTACTGCTCAGAGCTACTGAGTATGTTGAATGTGAGAGCTAATGTGTTATGTTTTTATCCTCTCTGCATCCCAGTTCTCCCTCAGCCAAAATCCTGTTTTGATGTTTGCTGCATTTCCAGGCCAGTAGCAGAAAGTACAAAGTGTTAGAGTTCAAAATCCTTTCTTCATCACAGACCATAAGGAAGATCTGGATGACTTCTCTTCAGCCTTTGGCTTTTATGAGGCTGGTGCTGTCTTTATTTATTTGTGTATTTGGGCATCCATATTTATCTATAATATACTGAGAAAACTTTCCCTTCCCAATATATTAAACACTACTTGAGTTGTTTGAGGTGTGAGCTATGCTTCTCTTACAAGAACAGTTAAAGATTATTAGGGTAGGGGAGTTTTTTCTCCCCTATGCAATGCACACAAAAACAGATCCAGCTTTGAACAAGCAAGTCTCTGTGCAGGGTGAGCTGCAGGTGCTTGTCCTGTGCTGGTGCCCAGAAGAGCAGGGGAGCTGCAGCCTGACCTCTCACACCTCTCAGCCAACCTGATCAGCTCAGCCTGTCCAGCAGAGAGGTGATCTGATGGCAGGTGTAAGCTTCTCTTCCACGGGGGCAGCACTCCTGAGCTCAGCTCTTCGGGTGCAGGCAGCGACCAGGCAGGAATCAGGCTGGAGGTACAGATTTTCAGAATGGAAATGGGATGTCTCCAGCAGCCAGGGTGCTTCACTGTGGTAGCAAGCTGACACAGTGCATTAGAGCCTCAATCACCAGCAGCATCTAAATAATTTGATTTTAGATAGGACTTAGTTTCAGCACATTGCAAGTCGGGGTTTATGCAGAAGTGAGTCAGTAGAGGCTCTACAGACCTTTTGGCAGAATCAAAGTGATTCCTCTAGTCTCCTCCAGCTTAAAGCACATTCCTTTCCCAAATTACTTCTGGAAAAATGAGGTGGGTGAGACAAGAGGAAGGTGATGTGCTTGTGGTAAAGCTAGCAGTTTGCACACGTCGAGTTTCCCCACCCTTGGCTAAACTTTCTCTGGGCTGTGAACCTCAAACAAGTATCAGCATCTGCAAACCCAACAGGCAGAAACATTCCCTTTGCTACCCCTCTAGAGACGCTCTGGTGGAAATCTGATGAAAGCCAGGGCATGCCAGAGCTGGCACTGAGGGTTTTGTGCTTTGCTGCTGCTCACTGAGTGCTCTGTGTGCCTTTGCTTGCTTGCAGGGATCGGGCTGGCCTTGGCGGCGGCCGTGAAGGGTTATCGCTGCATCATCGTCATGCCAGAGAAAATGAGCTTGGAGAAGGTCAGAGCTGCCTCTCTTTCCAAGAATTTAAAGATAAAGGTGTTTGCACTCGCAGAGTTCCTGGTGCAGATGCGAGCTGGGGATTCAGCAACAAAGGGGCAGGCTCTTGGCCAGGGAAAACTGCCGAGGCGCTGTTGCCAGTGCCCAGAGAAATCCAGGCTGGCTAGCCATGGATAGAAAATGTCTGTAAGACCCATCCCCACAGCACTGCCACTCTGAGAACTCCCATGATTGTTTTAAATACAGGTGTCAAGACAATGTGAGGTTTGCCTGGCACATTGTAGTGGTTACCTGTGCCCTGGGTCAGCTGTCCCTCGCTGAGCAGAGGGTGAAGGAAGACAGTCCTGAAACTTTGAATATTCTGCAAATGTTCTGGCCTCGGGGCTGGGTGTGAAGGGAGCCTGTTGAGGGTGTTTTGGGGGTTTGTGACCACCTTTATTTGCTGCAGGTGGATGTCCTGAGAGCTCTGGGTGCTGAGATTGTGAGGACCCCAACTACAGCCAGGTTTGATTCTCCTGAATCTCACGTGGGAGTGGCCTGGAGGTTGAAGAATGAAATCCCCAATGCACACATCCTGGACCAGGTGAGAGCCAAGGTGTCAGAGATGCAGGTGTAGCATGGAAGAGGCTCTGTGGTATTCTGGGTTGTCTGTTCAACACTCTCCATGTGTCTCTGAAGGAGAAGATGCCTCAAATCTGGAGCTGGAGCTGACTTGTCACCACATTGTAGGAAAGGAAGTTTTTACAGTCACTAGAGAGCAGCAATGAGCTGGTGTTTGCCAGAACTACAACACTTATGGTGTCTATTTCCACTGAGTTGGCAATCCTGTGAGGAAGAATGGACACAGGGGTCATGTTGCTAAGAGTGCTGTCCCACAGACAGAACTGATTTTGGCATGGGAGGGTGCTGGCACCTCAGGACTGTGCTTAAATTAGGTCATGTGGGAGGCCTAGCTCCAGATAATACACAATGAAGCTTTCTGCAGAGAGTATGTTTAGGTGGTGTGGGACTCAGGGCTTGTTTGAAATATTTTTGAACTCCCTCAAAATGTGATTTTTGCATTTCTGATCTATTTTGTGGCTGATCTGTCTTCCAATTTAGTACCGCAATGCCAGCAACCCCCTGACACACTACGACACCACGGCTGAGGAGATCCTGCAGCAGTGTGATGGTAGGTCTGCTCTGCTGCCAAACCCCTCCAGAGAGCCCCTGGCAGTGCCCTGTTCTTATGTCCTTGGAGAATGAGACCTCAGATGAGAAAAGCATGGATTTTGGTAGAGCAAACCACATACATGTGCTGTGTGTCATTAGAGAGTTACCCTATTAGTCATAGTAAAGACTATTTTTTTTCCATTAAAGAAGAATTCTTTGTTTTTTAGGATTCTCTGCCCATGAGCAGGTGGAGAATGCAGTGGTGTTTAAGTTACCTTAAAAAAAAACCCCATAGGTAGATTGGTATGGAATAGGGTCATTCTTTGGTCACAAATACAGAAATAGGTGTTGTAACATTCCCAGAGCAAATACTCCAATACTCTGGGAGCATCTTCACTTAGGAGTCCTCAGCTGTCCACAAACTGCTCTGTGCCACAGCTGTCACCAGCAGGGCTCTGGCTCTGCAGGGCTCTTCAGTGTTGGCTCGGGGCAGCTGAGCCCCAGAAGGGCCTGAGCTGTGGCAGCAGAGCTTCAGCTGGGCTTGTTCCTCAGCTCAGGAGTTGGTTTGAGAGCTGCTGGAGATATTCCCTGTGACTCTGCAGCCACGTGGGCATTTCCATAGGGGACAGAAGGGACTCTTACAGAAGGCTCCAGACCTGCCTTACTGAACAGTGCAGTTTCTGACTGGACCCTCTGATAAGAAAATCAGCAATTAAATTCATTTGTATTAAGGTGAAGACCACATGGAAGGTTCTCCTCCCTCCTAGAACTCTAGCTGTTCAGAGGATTTGGCTTGTCTTTTCTGAGAAACTTTGAGTTAAAGTGAGTACACTTTTACAAGCTGCCATCCCACAAACTGAGAGTCCAGATGAGTTCCAGATTTAGGCTTCTTTTTATTTGTCTTTCTACTTACTTCCCCTTAAAGCCCAGGCACTGTTCAGCTAGCCCTGCTTGGTGGGGTGTTATTCTTTTGGCTGCTAAGCAATTGATTTTGTGTGTGAATTGGTGACCTTTTAAAAATCCTCTTTTTTTTTTCCTACTGAACAAAGCTATCGTGTGGATGCCCCAGAGAAGCTGTAGGTGGTGACACAGGGATGAGCTATATATCCACACTCAACTCTGAGTGCTAGTGACCAAAACAGTCTTTTTCACATGAAAATGAGGGAGTAGTTGTGTTAACATTTCTCCCCAGGGGTGCCTACCCCATGCTCCTGGCACTCACTCAGTTAATTAACAAACATAATGGGCTGCTCAGTATAACTTAGAGAATGAATTATCTGTATCAGCAAATACAGTGACAGGAAAACTGCAGCTGTCAGCTCTGTGGGCCACCTCCAGCTGTGTCCAAAGTGCCACAGATTGGTGCCTTGCCAGGCCTCTGGGTGGACATTTCAAAACCTTTGTTGGAGAAAATGATGATTGAGTAATGCAGTTTCAAGGCAGGTCTCACAACATCTCCTGGGAAGCAAAGAGCCCTACCCTGCCCTTTTCAGCCACTTTGTGCATTTTTGTTGAAGGAAGTCCATCCTTAGGTGTAAGTGAGCTTTCAATCCATCATTCTGTTGGAGCTTTCACACTTCTCTCCCACACCCTTAAACAGGAAAGGTGGACATGGTGGTGGCCACGGCTGGCACAGGAGGTACCATCACTGGCATCTCCAGGAAGCTGAAGGAGAAGTGTCCAGGGTGCAAAGTAAGTGACAAGCCCACTGTTTTTCTCTTTAGTGTCTCCTCAAACTGCTCCCCTTAGCACATCCCACTCCTTGTAAGCCTGCCCTGGGTCTCTGTGGGAAGCTCTTGGGTGTTCTCAGTTAAAAGGTAATTCTGGCTGCAGAGAGGGGTTCAGAGTGTCTGAAATCATCATGCTCTGGTCCCACTGGTGACCAGAGTTCAGGTTTGGCTCAGCAGATGAACACTGACCCTCAGATCCCTCCATGGGGTGCCTGGGACACTTCCCACTCTGGTGTGTGCTCTGCAGCCTTGGGGTTCCTCCCTGGCTGTGCCTTCCCCAGCTGCTCTGGAGCTGCTGAGGTTTTGCCCAATGGAATTGTCTCTGCACACACCAACCTGTGTGTTTTCCTGTGTGATGTGTTAGATTTCCTCACAGAGCTTGGGATCCTGCTTCAACCATGAGAATTTTCCTACACAGGGAGTGGTAAAGAAAACAAAACTGATGTGCTTGCAGTTGGCACAAAATGAGCTGTCTGTAATGATGCCTGGCACGTGAATGAGGACAACCTTGTCTCAGGGAAACCCTGTTTTCTGTTTAAACCAAGCAAAACCCGTGTAGAACAAGTGGTGCCATCAGTATGCAGAGCCTGAGGGGGTGGGATGGGTTTCCAGGGGAGCCAGGAGGAGATGAACAGGGAGCAGGTTGGTTATGTGCCACCAGCAGCTGTGACAAGGCCAGTGCTCACGGGGGCTGTGCTCTCCAAAGCTGTGTGTCTTGGTGACCTGAGTGGAAACTGCTTCTCCAGATTATAGGTGTGGATCCTGAAGGCTCCATCCTTGCTGAACCAGAAGAACTGAACAAGACTGACAAGACAATGTATGAAGTGGAAGGAATTGGATATGATTTTGTCCCCACAGTGCTGGATAGATCTGTAAGTCACACTGCTTGGCTCACTGCCCTTTGCCCTCTGCTGGGATGCAGGACTGAGGTTGAAGGCAGAGGAAAACTTGGGGGGAAGTATTTATTTAAGCTGAAATGGGAGGGCTAGCAGACAGAACTATTCCTGTTCTTTCCATCAGCATAAACAGCTCTTGAAAGGTTTCTGAACTGGCCTCATTAGTTTTAAAACACTGTGAATAGATAACATTTTCCTACAGCACACACTTCTTTTTATGCTTTAAAAAAAACCCCAAAACACACCCGAAGAAAACCTTTAATGAAACACACACAATAAAAATCAAACAGACACACAACAAAGAACACCAACTTACCAATTACAAAAACCCCACAAAACAACAAAACAAAACCTTCCTGGAGGGCATCCCAGCCCCTCCTGGACAAAGTGGTTGAGACTGTGTCCTGAGCAGAGCCTGTGTCCCTAGAAAGCCTTCCAGGAGGAGAGGAAGCTGATGCTGTCTGAGGCTGACTCACAGCAGCCTGCTCTCACAGAAAGGTTCCAATAAGGAGCCTGTTGTGCTGATGTGATCATCTTACCTTGGCAAAAAGCCCCACTTGGCATTTGGAGGAGGATGGAAACCCCGGGCTCAGTAGGGCAGCTGTCTCCTCAAAGAGCCAGGGCTGAGTTCACAGTGGTTGTGTAGTTCCCCTGTCCCTCCTGATTTAAACAGAGCCTTGTTTCTGTCTCCTGCCCCTCCCCAGACCGTGGACCAGTGGTACAAGAGCAATGATGAGGAGTCCTTTGCCTTAGCACGGATGATGATCCGTGAGGAGGGACTGCTGTGCGGTAAGAGCAGGCGGGAATCCTCTGCCTTTCTCTGAGCAGTCTGTGGGAGCCTGAAGCCTTGTGCAGGCCCCAGAGACCTCCTTCCACTTCAGAACTTGTCTTCCTCGCTCTGGGTTCCTCTGTTCTTTCTCCTCCTCTCTTCTGATGGCCTTCATTCCGTGGTCTGACCCTGCTGTGTGTCCTGGCAGGTGGCAGCTCGGGCAGTGCCATGTCTGTGGCTGTGAAGGCAGCCAAGGAGCTGAAGGAGGGTCAGCGCTGTGTTGTCATCTGCCCTGACTCCATCAGGAACTACATGTAAGGACCTGCTGGCTTTCCCTCTGGGAGAGGGGTGAGGGAGTCCCTCAGACCTTGTAACACCCAGTTATCCCAGCAGGGAATGTCTTTGGGGCACAAGTTCTGAGTTGTCCAAAAGGGGTCTGACATGGAGCAGGGAGGATCTTTTCCCCTTTAAAGCTGAGCTCTTATTTCAGCAGATAATCATCACTGGTTAGCATTTTTCACAGCAAAGGCCCTGCACTCACTGTGTTATTTGTGGGCTGGTTATCCCTGGTATTCCTGGAAGGGTTCCTGTGCCCACAGCAGGATCCAGCAGTCCTGCAGCAGCAGCAGCCACGCTCAGGGTGAGTTTGCAGGTGGAAGTGTCAGGCCTTTTAGCTGTGCTGAGAAGTTTTTTCTCCAACCACGTTGAAACATACCCCAAAACATGGTATTTTTAGCTGAGTTTCCTGACTTCTCCTGCATCCAGCTCAATATTAGGCAAACAGAAGCTGCAGACAAGACACGTCTCCATTCCAAGCTGTGTCTCTATCGTATTGCAAGGGGCTGATGCAGTTGGAGCTTTGTTTCCTATGGGGTTCCTTTTTCTTCCCATGAGTATTTCTGCTCCATGTCCCTGGCTGCTAAGCTTGGATGGCAAATGATGGCCTATTTCCAGTTACACTTTAGCTGTTGGTGACTGAGCTGTGAACAGTTGCCTCTGTTTGCTGTCAGATGCTCAACCCCTGCTAATGAGCTTTTCACTTCCTGGTGCTCTGCAGGTCCAAGTTCTTGAGTGACAAATGGATGATTCAGAAAGGGTTCATGAAAGAAGAAGACCTTGGCAGCAAACCTTGGTAAGCCTGTCAGATCCATTTGGGTTTCCATCAGTCTAGTCAATCTACTTTATGGCAGTTGCTAATTCAGAGCTCATTTTAATTTACACTTCTCCTTTAATTCAGCTGGTCTTCCATGCTATTGTCTTGATGTATAATTGCAGCTATTAATGAAATTTGCTTTAATTAGTAGATATCCTTCCTTGAGTGTATGGCAGCAGAAGAAAATTTGGTACTTAATGATTGGCTTTTTAATGAAAAGCGTTATATCTGAAATTTTTTTTAAAAGTAAATACGCAAAGAATCCTTCCAAAATCAGAATTCTTGAGTGCAAAGCACTGCAAGTCTACATAGGTAGAAGGGAATAGTCCCCAAATTGTTGCCTATAATGACTGTAAATACAGATAAGTCTTTGAGCAGGAGTGCAAAATTTTCTGTGTGAGAGATAAATAATGAAACTGGGGAGATTGGTGCTCTCCACTGACGTTTTGTAATCATAGAAAGCAGAAGAAATGAGGAAGAGGGTTTTGATTTTCACACTTCACACACTTCAGTGACTTTCTGGTTTTGGGGATAACACATGAGAGCCCTGAAGCTTTGTTGGCTCTGGCTGAATCCTGAATCTTCCTTGCAGCCTTTTGTCATTCCTGTGGTGCTCCTGTGCATGAGGGGCTGCTTCTGTGTTCTCCATAAGACTTGCATGGGTGTTGGAA
>VYXF01005954.1:86141-129145 GCA_013397295.1 Polioptila caerulea | reverse complement strand
TTAGTTACTGGGTTAAAAGTAAAAATAAATAAGTTGGCATCTCATAGTTGGGTAGTTTAGGCTTTAAAAGACCTTGAAGACAGAACTCTGAGCTCCATTTCTACTCTGTTAACTTAGCATGTAGAAGCACTCACAGTCAGTGAGGCTGTAACTTAAATAAGAAATGAAAACCACCCAAGTCCAAACAAGAATTCTGTCTCTCGGGCTTTTAATCCTGACCCTGAGAAGAAGAACCTGATAAAGCCAAGGGGGTTGCCTCACATGGGTTTGTTTTTCATCCCATCCCCAGGTGGTGGAACATCAGTATTCAGGAACTGAGCCTCTCTGCCCCCCTGACTGTGCTTCCAACTGTTACCTGTGCAAAGACTGTGGAAATTCTCCGGGAGAAGGGATTCGACCAGGTACCAGTTGTTGATGAATCTGGGTATGTCCACATATATCACTCTTCATCCATTCATATCACTTCCCCCACCAGGCCCTCAGGGATGTCTTTTAAGTGCTTGCTGGAAATACAATGTCTTCCCACTCATCCTTTTTCATTTATTGCCTTGAACACCCGAACGCTGGGCTTTGTGTTTTCATGCCAGGATTGTCCTGCCCTTCACATGATTCTAATGATTATTGTGATATACTTACTCACTGTGTCTCTGCAGGATAATTTAATTTCTTTTAATACCAGTTTAATTTAAAAAAAGCAAAAATTCCTTTTTAAAACAATCAACCCCAAACATGCTCACCTCTATCAGAGTTTTCCCAGAGTTTTTTCAGCACGGTGTGTTATCCTGCTGAAGATAACACACTGCAGTGTGTTAGTGCTGCAGTGACCCCTGTAAACCAGGGTGTCCCCAGCAAGCTGGAATGTGCCTTATCACCCTGCAGGTCTCCTGCAGACAGGCTGAGTTTTGAGGAGTTGCTCAGTTGTGCTGACCCGAGGGATGGATTGTTGTAGACCCTCACAGGGAGAAGGGAAATGAGCCAGACTGGGGTGAGCTTGTCTCTGGCTGTCACACCTTTCAAAAGGACAGATGAGAGTGTGAAACAATGAAGTAGTTTGTGCTTTCCAAAAGCTCTCTGAGACTGCAGGTCTCTCCAGAGATGAAAAGGTCCCACTGCCTTGTGTGTGAGTCTCCAGAACCTCTGAGAACTCCGTGCTCTGTCTCCTGCAGACACACAGAATCCAAGTGTATCATTGATAATGCTGCATTATTACCATGGAGTAGCTGAACTGACTCCTCCAGGCTGGCTGAGAGTGGATGCTTTTTACTACAGGAACACCTGAGGCTTTTGTGTTGTTTATCCCTATCTTATCTCTCTGTCCCCAGGGTGATTCTGGGCATGGTGACCCTGGGTAACATGCTTTCCTCACTGCTTGCTGGAAAAGTTAAGCCTTCTGATGAAGTCAGAAAAGTAATCTACAAGCAATTTCAACAGGTAGGCAGGTATATTCTGCAGCACCTGCTTCTCTGGTTGCAGGTACTGGATTAGGTGTGCCAACACTACACAGGCTGGGGGAGGTTTACCTGGGACCAAGCCAGCAGCTGATACTGAGCACAGAATTTTCTTTTAAAGGTGTGGAATGCTTGATTTAGTTTTCACCAGGATTTAAGTTCCAGTGCTGCCCCAAAGTGGATGGAGTGCTGTGTTCTGGAAGTGTGTTTAATGCTTCTGTTCAACCTGTGAGCTGCCCGAGGGTGCTGGTTCTTTATGGACAAATGTAAATTTGTTTTTTCCTCCCCAGACAGATAATCCAGCATCATGGGGAAATGTGGTGTGTGACACAAGTGCTTAGTTCATGTTCTCCTTTGCTTGGACACCTTCAGAGTTTCTGGGGCTGGTGTGTGAGGGTCTCTGTGGCTGCTCTGGTGTTGGCTGCATCAACCAATTCTCTGCACTGCTGAGGCTGTGGCTCTTGCCCTGGGCATCTCAAAGGCTTCTTCAGTAAAGAACAGCTTAACCATTTCTTTTCCCTTCATTTCTGATGTTTTCTTAGTGGAGGCTGGAAGGAGAGTGACACAAGCTGTGGTACTGCTGACTGTTAACTAAAAATGGTTATTTTCCATTTGAATTGATGGGTTAATGGAGAAGCTTGGGGGAATGCACATAACCTTAGAAATATTATGGATTTTGCTTTTCTTACAACTTTGGTCAAGCTGATTTGGCTTGTTTTTTGAATGAAATTGGGAAAATGAATCATCTGTGTCACCAAAATCACTTCTAATGTCCTACATGGGACACCACAGCATGCATCAAATAAGTGGCTCAGCCTGTAAGCAAAGGTACATTTTGGAAAGATGGGTCTTTTGACTTTTTTAGGTTGCTCAGAGAGGTTGTGGATTTCTCATCCCTGGAAGTGTTCAAGGCCAGGTGGGATGGAGCTCTGAGCAACCTGGGATAGTGGAAGGTGTCCATGGCAGGGGGTTGGGACTGGATGATCCTTAAGGTCCCTCCCACCCCAAACCATTCTGTGATGCTCTAACATGGGCAGCCTGCTTTGGTAGAATCATCACAGTTATTTTATGATCATCCCCTAGCATGGAAGCAGAATGGTTGGAGCTTTTTTTAAAGTCCCTGGTACAGTTGTGCTCTGGGGATTTGAAACACCAGTCACAGGATAATTTGCCAGCCCAAACAGGTGCCAGTGCAGGGAGGAGCCATCCTCGTGGAGGCAGATGTTAGTTCCAGTGGTTTGGGCTCCCAGTCAGGTGTAGTGTAGTACTCACTGCCTAGAGACCTAGCAAGCTTAAAAACAAAGCCTGAATGTGGGCAAAATGTTTAATAAGCTTGAATGAGCAGTAGTGAGAGAGGTGAGGACTCTGTGGGGGTTCTGTTAAATTTCCACTGAGCATCTCTAGCCATGTTTATGCCTTCATGGTTGTCCCAGTGCTGCCAAGGGGCTGCTTGTCCTGGTTATCTGTAGCCTGCCTCTTCCCTGGAGGCAGATTTGGGACTCATGTGGCAGCAGATCCAGGTTTCCCATCTCCTTCCTTTCCTGGCTCCCAAGTTTGAGGCTTGATTCCCCAGTCTGGACTACAGCTGGTCCCTTAAACACAGGCTGCTGGGAATGCTCTGACTCCCAGCACAGAGGCAGAGCTCTGTTCCAGTGCAGCCCAACTGTTCATGCTGTGGCATTTATTTCTCAGAGAGGCTTTTTGAAGGTGCAGTGCAAGGCTCTTCCTTGCTGTGAATTCCTTTAATAAAAGTGTGGTGGGTGCTGGGGAGAGTCACCTGGTTCATGGAGCTGTGGCTGCTGCTTCGTCTGCTGACTCATGTTTGAAAAGTTTTAGGCATTTTTAAAAAATGATTGCAGCAGGTGATTGCTGAAGTGTTTTGGAAATATCTGCATTTTTCAGAGTTGAAACAGGGTGCTTTCTTGTTCAGGCTTAGCAAAGTTGAATTTCACAAAAAAAAAAAAGAATTGTTAAATCTCAGTTCCTTGATTTGCACCTGAATCCATTGTTAGCTGAGCAATCTTTCACCCTTGGTTTTGTTTTTGGCTTGTTTGGGCTTTTCTGCCTTTGCAGATCATATTCACTTCCACAATGACTTGCAGCCTGATTCGTTCACTTTTTCAGTCTTTTTAGAATAAAATCACCAAATATGAAGACTTTTATGGTAACTTCTTTTGTTGAGACACATGGAACACAACCTTCTTTGATTATTAGCATTTTTCAGATCTTCATTATATTCGTTATGTTTACAGAACCAGAAGGAATAACTTCATGTAGTGCTTTGTTTTTTTGGAAAGCAGAAACAAAGAAAACTGATCTTTTAAGTTGGCCTTGATTTGTTGTTTGATTTTCTAGTGCTTCAGGTGGGAGCAGTACACAAATGCTGATGTATTGATTTTAGTTCTGTACAAAGTTTATGGGGATTATTGACTGCCAAACATAGAATGGGCCCTTTTATTCAAGTTTTGTAACTCTCTCCTCAGATTAACCTGAAAGACAACTTGGGGAAACTCTCTCACATCCTGGAAATAGACCACTTTGCTCTGGTGGTTCATGAGCAAATTCAATGTGAGTACAGAGTGCTGCACCCTGTGAGAGCAAATCTTTGAGTGGTGGTGAGAAGTGAGTGTGAATGTGCTAAGTGAGCTCTGAAAAAGCAAAATCCTCATTCTGTGTCTAACTTTGTGCTACTAAGCCTAATTTCCATCCCTGGAAGTGTTCAAGGCCAGGCTGGACATGGCTTGGAGCAACCTGGTCTAGTGGAAAGTGTCCCTGCCTGTGGCAGGGGTGGAACAAGATGATTTTAAGGTCCCTTCCAACCCAAACCATTCTAGGATTAGTAAGACTAAATAAATCTTCAAATTTGGGGTATATCACTCTTGTGTGTGAATAATATTTTGTCCTGTTTAATCTTCCTAATAGCAGACAGCTTTGCAAAGATACAAACACTGAGAAATGAGAGTCAAAACAATATTAAGTCGTGCCAGATGAATTTGTCTTTAGCTTCTTAATTATAACTGGAAGAAGAAGAGCCATCAAATTTGGGGTTGTTCCTGATAATCTCCATAAGGATGGGATGTGCTCTTGGCTCTGATCTGACTGTTTGTAAACCTGGAATCTCACTGGAAGCTTGCAGTGAAACAGAGATTGAGTAGACAGAAAGCCCAGGACAGTCCAGCTGGCTTTTGAAAAAACTGAGTATAGAAGTAGCCTAACATCTCAGTACAGGCAGACTTCAGGAACTGGAATTTAGACAATTGATAAAGGACCAGAGGCCATGTGGCCACTTGGTTCCCAGGTCAAGGCTTAGGCTCACCATGAGAAAAATCACTTGAACCTGTGCTCTCAAAGCAGCAAAGATTAAATGGTTAGTACTTTTTTTGGATATAAGTGGGGTATTGTGGGTTTTATACTGATTCTATATTTGACAGGGATGCAGCAAGATGGTTGTGTCACATTTCCTCCTCAAAGTGTGGTTCCATTGTGCTTCCAGTGGGGTTAATGCCACTTGCAGCTGTTTTGACTAATTAATGTTTGAGGAAAACACACTTTATAACAAGAGGGCCTGGTTTGAATTTTTATGTCAAGAAAAATAAATCCAGTGGATCCTAATCCTTCCTTCCATAAAGTTTCAGTGTCCCTTTTGATGAGGAGCTTTTCTGAGCTGGAAATCCCTGTCACTTGCCCTGTGACTCTTGGCCAAGGTGCCTTTTGTGTCCCCGCTCTGTGTGCCAGGATCACCAAACAGCTCAGCGCCCGATTTTACAAACACTGCCACTAAAACCGGGCAGGAGGGGCTGTGTTGGTGCCTCCTGGAGCCAGAAGTCCCTTTTCCTTCTGTGCAGACCACACGGATGGCTCCTCCAGCAAGCGGCAGATGGTGTTTGGCATCGTGACAGCCATCGACCTCCTGAACTTCGTCACCGCACGCGAGAGGGAGAGGAAATCCAACTAAAGCCAAGCAGCAACGAGGAGCCTCTTCAGCCTTCTGCAATCTCAGGCAAAGAATCAGGTTTATATCTCAAGTAGAATGGTTTTTTCTTTTTTGTTGTTGTTGTTTTTTGTTTGTTTGTTTTTTAATTCTGAAAATAAGCAGTTAGCTCTCCTGGTGTCAGCTATCCAGCCAATGTGTCTTGCTGTATTGCCCAGCTTCTGGGACTTGTTTCTTAATCAGGTTAAGCAATATTTCTTATCAAGACAATTTATTTTTTTACCTATATATATATATATTTACATGTAAAAAATATTGCCTAAATTAACTGGTTTGTTCCTTGCTTGTTATGGCGAAAGGCTGGCTTTCCAAAATGTAGTTTCAGAATTATAAAATGTGTTTAAATAAAGAGTTACTGAAGCAGAGGCCCAAGAGAGCTCTGGAAAGTTCTGGATTTTTTTTTTTCCCCATTCAAGGGGGTTAAGTTAGATATTACCTATGTGGAGACAAAACTGTGACTAGGACATGGGGAGAAGAAAGGAGGATTTCCCTTTTAGTGGCATCCTTGTAAAACAAGAGAAAATCCTCGGGTCTGAAGCTGAGACTTGCTCCAACCATCTGCTCTGAGGAAAAGCTGGTTTGACTAGAGGCATGGCAGTGAAGTGACAAACATAAACCAGTGACACTGTTTTACACAGTTAATCAGCTTTCCCTGCCATGACAGGCTTATTTTTTTTTCCAATGGTATCCTGATAAGTAAGCCCAAGTGGAAAGATGTAAAGGTAAGATCAAGCATCTTGCCCAAAGGTTTTTTAAAATCATGCTCTGTCATCTGTTACCATCCTCTTCCCTCCCCACCCTCTGATTTATCTCAGAGTGCCTTTTTTGTGCCTGTTTCAGAAGAGCCAAAGATGATCTGTCAAGAGCTGTGAACTCTCCCAAGTCTTGTTCAGGTACCCCGACCCTGTAGTGCCTTATTCCAGGAGAAAAGCCCTGCATTGACTGTCCCTTCAGATTGGGGCTATTGCTGAAGGGAAGTGCCCCATCCTTACCTTAAACTGTGGTTTGCCTCTAAATTCATACACTTCTTTAAGATTTAAAACAACTTTTCCCAAGGCTCTGGAAAAAAAACTACTATAAATCTAAAAATGTACAACTTCAATAGTAATTGAAATATTCTAAAGGGTGATTAATTTCTCTCTGCCATTGTTGATGTCAGTGCTGCTAGATTTTGGCATTTCTTTGAATATTTACTTTACTGGCTTTTATCTGATTTTTCCCCCCCATTTTCCATCTGACCTTCACTGACAGCAGCAGGGAGGGAGGTGCTTGAGTAGCTGAGGTTTGTGCTTTTCCCTTGCAAAAATTCCATGTCCTGACCTAACTGAATTCAGCAAGAACCATGAAAATGGTAGAAGCTGCTTTTCAGAGCAGCACAAGAGAGGAATTAAAGGTGGGACAGCAAATTAGTCAGTTATAAAGAAGTGTAATAGTTTGAATCTGGTTTTCTAGTTTTCTGTTCATACATTAATCCCTGTATTTCCATGAAAACTGGCAGTGTTGTGGACTGAGACATAGAGGGTGTTTAGAAACGGTGGGGAACATGGGATGGGAGTCTAAAGCATTCCAAGAAGGCCAAAGGATCCAAAGAAACTCACCTGCTCCCCTGGGGTTTGCTAAGAACAGGAACTGTCTCCTGTTCTGCACTGGCACAGGGAGGGAAAGGCCTTTCTTATCCCCAGCAGCAACATGGTGACACCAGAGGAATTGGGTAAATAAATGGAGTTGCTGCACAACTGAAAAACTTTCCAGAGCTCTTTGCCATGGCAGGGACAAAGGCAGCAAAGAGGAGGGGACAGGGAATCCAGCAGGGCTGAAGTTCCTCTGCAAAACCTTGTAAATGTGATGCTTTTTTGCATGTCTGAGAACCTCATTGCTGGCCTGGTTAGTTGTGGTAGGGCTGATTAAAACTGGGCTTATCTTTGTTTCAAATGTTCTGAGAACCAAAAAAGACACTGCAGTTTGTTCAGTCTTACCTGAAGGGTGGAGCCTGAACAGAACTGGGGTTTTTTTTCTGAAGTGAGTGCCTGCAGCTTCTGTTTACCTTTGCTGCTTATGCAAGCACTGACTAAACCTGAAAACTATTTTGCACATGGATGCTTTTATCAACAATTTATGCTGTATTTGTTTGTCACTGTAAAAGATTATCAGTCCTAATGTTTGCTCTGCAAAAATACTTGTTATTTTCTCACCTGAAGACAGCTATTCAGTAAAATCTGTACAATATTTTGCAACCAGTTACCAGGCAGTGACTTAAGGTCCATTTGCACTTTGTCATGTCCAATGTTATTTCCCATTTCTTGTACAAGCTATGGCTGACTCCAGAACTCTGGCTAGCAGGGGTTCCTCTAAGCAGCCAGGCCAGTCTCATCTGCCCACCAAGCTCATTTCTGAAAACTATTTCTTGCTGCTATAAATCTCACACAGGGCTCACTGTCAGAAGTTTCCTGACATTGCCCCTGTCATCCAACAGCTTTTCTTACTGTGTGGTGTCAACTAAGGGAAAGGGAAGATTTCTTATGCTTCAAGGAGCTGGGAAAAATCAACACTTTGAGCTGTATTTATTGCACAGATGTTCACAAATGTACAACAGAAAGAGTCCAATAAAAGCTGTTTGATTGCAGAATGGCTCTGGGTTGTTTTTTAATGCCAGTTCAAGCTTGTGTTTCTGTCAGATTGCAAGAAATTGGTGCAGAAGGCCCCTGGCTGTCAGTGTGAGGCCTGTGAGACTCTGCAGTTCTTCCCATGTCTCCAGGGCGAGGCCAGCATGAACTCCTTGCTCTCAGGCTGGGTGTTCAGGTTCCTCCCCACACACACAGTGCTGTCCTCAGCCTCATCTTCTCACCCCTGCTCCAGCAGCGTGGGGTGAGTTCACCTTGCACATCCTCCTCACGTGGTACCTGGAATGCTGCTGTTGCTGGCAGCCAGTGCAGATCCCTGCCTTCCCTTTCCCTCTTGGCAGCCCCCTCAGAGGGGCAGAGAGGGATCCTGGTGTCCCAGCCTGGGGGCAGAAGGCCAGCATCACTCCCGGGCATGGAGAGACCATTTCAGCAGGAGCCCAAGGCTGCCCCAGCACTGAGAGCTGCAGGAAGCGTGAGGGATAAAGTTCCACCTTCCAGCAGGCTGAGCACGGAGCTGGACAGGGTCAGAAATGCCCTGGTGGGCTCTAAAGCAGCCTCTGCTTTCAGCCAGTGCAGCTGTTGAGAGGTCAGGGCTCCTGAGCACCTTGTCAGGCTGGAGCTGAGGGCAGGGCACTGCCAGACCCCGTTTTTGCAAGACCTCCTGACAGCTGAGTCACAGCCTGGTGACAGCCCTGGGACCCAGCTGTCCCCAGCTGAGGAGCTGCCCCTCCTCGTGGGTTACCAGCAGGAAAATTACTGGGTACAATCAGCTGTGCTGGCTCTGCAGATAAAGGGAGGACTTCAGTCCAGAGAGCTGCCTTATGAAAGCAATAAATTCCCTTTGGGGGGAGGAAAAAAAAAGAAAGCACAACCAGCCCACGCTCCTGCTGCTGGTGGAAGTGCTGCTACCTTTTGTCACGTGCTGGAGGATGGCAGGTGAGGGCAGAGCCCACAGGACCTGACTCGTGGAGGGCACTAAGAGCAGCCAACTCCCCTGCCACCACCCTGTCCTGTGGAAAAATCCACCTCTGGTTAGAGGAAAAGCCAAGTGCTGTTCACACTGCAGGTCTCACTGCTCTTTCAGCAGCTCAAAACATGCCACAGCCTCTCTCACACCTGCCCAATTCCAGGCTTGGGGAGGTCACTGCCTCCTCCAGTGGCACCCAGCTGGGTTTGTGTGCCCAAACAAACGGGGCAAGGGGCCTGTGGGCACCACCTGGCCCTGTATTCCCTGTCACAGACCCTGCAAGTCCCTGGGGAAGCTGGAGAGCAGGCAGAGTCCTCTGGGTTGGCAGCATGGATGCAGCAGGACACAGGAATGAGCTGATCTGCCCTGTGGGACAAGCAGAGCAGCTCTGACCTGGGCAAGGTGGGAAACCTGGTGTGTTTGGAGCTGCTCATGCTTTGTGTTCCTTTCAGGAAAAGGCAGCAGGTCTGCTCTTCCCTGGATGACTCTGGAACATCACTCTCCCCACAGGCATCAGCAGCAGAGGATGCATCAAAGGAAGCTCCTCAGATGTACTGAATACTCCATGGGTTGTACTGGTGCCTCTTGGGGCTGCCTAAAAACAGAGGCCAGACAAAATTAAGGGAATAAAAAGCAGTTATATTTACTGAAGGTACATTTAGGGCAGACAAAGTCCCCCAGGCTCTACACCCAAAATGGATGACGGGTCACAGGTTTTCACACTTTTATAAGTTTGGCCCATTTGCAGATTGGGGGTTAATATTCCAATTACAGCTTCAGGTAAAGAGGTTATTTACCCCAAGTTTGGTCCTCCCCAACTCACTTTTGTTCACACTTTTCGAGGCCTGAGGCAGTGAGGTGTCCTTGATTCCCAGGCCCAGAGAGGAATTGTGTTGTCTGATCAAAATGGGAAAGCAGCAGCTAGCACTCTGTATGGACCTTAGAGTTATACATTAAAGAATTACAGGATTACAAATGTAAGAAAAATATAAAAGCTAAAACCCTAAGGCATCAGTACAAGCAAATGGTGACCTCTCCTGAAACAGGTGCATGTGAATGGCTGCTCCAAGGCAGTGACAAAAATGTGACTTTTCTAACCCATTCCTGCCTTGACCTGTGACAGCTGGAATCCTGTTTCTGCTGGCATCCTTTTGCACTGCACACCAAGTGCATTGAACAGGTAAAAAGAATATTTTTAACAGCAAGTGACAGCCTCCCTTTTTCCCAGTTTACCCACATTATTCAGATAGCAGGTACCATCACCAGTACTGCAGCTCACAGGCCAATTCAGCTCAACAAGAGGCAGTTTTAACCCCATGCCCTCACAGCAAGATGTTTTTTCTCTGCTGGCCAAAAATAAGCCAAGAATCAAGAAAACCCTGTCCTGCCTTGAATTGTTTGCTAGACCCTCCTAAACATTGCTAACCCTTCTCCTGATGTCTTCTCAAGCCCTGATGTGGAGCTTCAGGTGCTTTGATAAAGCCATTTTGAATATTAAATTGCATGGGAGGGGAAAACATGGATTTCTTCCCACTTGATACAGCAGAATCAGGAACATTTTAAAACCAGGTTGTCTCTTCTAGGAAAAAAAAATCACTGGTGGGGGGTGACTGTGGTCACTAGAGGTCTTTCCTCCCAAGTGCCCAAAAGTAAAACCCCAGTGCTTCACCCCCACAGGGGCCACAGAATCACAGGATGGTTTGGGTTGGAAGGGACCTTCAAGCTCATCTCATTCCACTCCCTGCCATGGGCAGGGACATCTTCCACCATCCCAGCTTCACCAAAGCCCTGTCCAGCCTGGCCTTGGACACTTGCAGGGACCCAGGGACAGTCACAGCTGCTCTGGGCTGTGCCAAGGCCTCACCACCCTCACAGTAAAGATGAGGTGAGAACTGTAAAACTCCCTCTGCAAGGAGCTTTTTTGATGGTGTTTTAAAAGCAGAGTCTCTCTCCCTGGGCATGGACTTGGGTGTCACCTTCTCGTGAAGGCCCAGAGCCATCCCAGTGTTCTCAGCTGCCTCCCCCCATTTTTTTGGCTGCCTGATTGCTCTCTCCAGTTGTTGCTTCCCAGCCTGGGGATGCTGATGTTCAGCCAGTGGAATTCTGCAGGTTAAATGCTGCAAGGCAACTGTTCAAGTAGAGGATGGGGCAGAGCAAGGCAGCTGGGGAATGAGCACCTGTGCCCTGAGCTGTCCTTTGTTTTTTAAGCTTAATAACACCCAGCACTGCAGGACAGCAAGGTAAAATTAGATTTTATGATATGTACAGGCTGTGAAATGCCTGGTGTGCCTGTGTGGGTGGGAGCATGGCAAAGATGCCAGTGCAGACCCCAGCCCAGCTCCTCCTTTGCTCTTAACCCAGGCACAGGCAAAGCAGGAAAACCACATTGAAATACCTGCTGTCCTCAAAAAATCCAATTGTGTGTGTGACTGTAGGGCTGGTGATGCTGAAGAGCTCGAGTGCACAGCAGCTCTGGGGATGGTGGTGGAGGGAAAATATCGTGGTTTAAATCCAGCCAGCAACTAAGCCTGAGCATTCTGGTCAGATGGAACAAACAGCTTTAACCTTGCCCCCCCAAAAAGGGGGACTTTTTTCTTTCAAAGTCCCCAAACTTGCAATTACACCTTTTTTTAAAAAGAAAGTATTTAATTTAAGAAGTTATTTCTCAAAAGGAAGCATTTTGTTTCAAAATTATCTTCTGTCCCTTCAATACTCATCTAAACCTTGTTTCCTTTCAGGTTGAAAAGATCCTCACTTTTTGCAGTTTGGTCACTGAAGGGAAGAATCTTATTTTTGAGCACATGCTGCTGCAGGAGATGACCAGGAAGGGGTATCTGGGTTATTCTGTAACTGCAATGCCCAGAAAACACAATTCTTGCTGGGGTTGGGGTTATTTGCAGCCTCTTCACAGGAGACCTGCATGTTCTCTGTCACATCAGATAGCCCACAAGAGTTTTCTGGGATGGATTACCTCTGGCAATGTTTTCCAGAGAGTCCATTTATTGCAAAAAGACCAAAGGTAAAGTCATCCCTGTGCTAACACCTACACCAGTCTTGTCTTCAAAAGTTTAGTTCCAAAACAAGCATTCTGCCAAGCCTTATTCTTGCCTGATCATGTCAGCAGTGAAGTCTCACCACTGTGTTTTGGAGGATCATGGCTCGAGCATGGACCAGGCAGCTCTGTGTGCTACCCTGGCTCTGGGGAGGAGTGGGGAAAAGAGGGACTGAAATTCTCATGGGCTCTTCCTCTTCAAGCAAAATCTGTATCCATGTGATTTCCTCATCCCCAGCCGGTGTTTGGGAATCACTGTGGAGCAGAAGCTGCTCAGTGCTCTCGGCTGATTTGAGTGTAAAGCATGAGAAGCAGGAGGCAGAGGTTTAGGGCTGGAGGTGCTGCAGAGACTAACCCTGGGATCCCAGGGGACACAGAGAGTCCCCCCAGGCAGCACCTCACACAATATGTCATTTCTGTCACCACTTACGCCTGACACAGGTGAGCTGGGTTTGAGCTCCAGCACAAGACACGAAACCAAAACAGCCGCAAAATTCTCCAGCTGGCGCCAAACTGCTGGGGGAAGGGCTCAGAGCACTCCTGAAGATAAGTAAGTATTAAAACAAACGATTAATTGCTTATCTTTTCTTTTATGCCCCAGCCACCTCCCCTCAGAGCAATCAGGTGCCGGGCACAGTGAGGTGTGGGGCAGGACCCAATCGCGTCCCTCCCGGGTGTCCCCTGCCACCAGCACATATTAACTGGGGCTGAGCCTCACCTCAGACACTTGGCTGGCGGGCGGCAGGGGTGAGTATTGGCTCATCTGTTACCTCCTGGCAAAATCCCTGGGAAATGGGGACCCTCTGTGCCATTGCGAGACTTGGAGTTTGGCAGCCCCTGCTCCCCATGCTGAGCAAAGGCCGGTTCTCACCTGGGGAGCAGCTGCTTTCAGTAAGTCCTGAATAAATCAGGCAAGCAGGGAGGAGTGTGCTTCACACTGCGAGATCAGTGCAGAGGTGGAGGTGGAGAGGGTCTCCTGGAGAGCTTGTACAGCTCCATCCTTGGGGGTTTTCAGGATCTAAGGAGGGCACAGCCCTGAGCAGCCTGGGCTGAATTTAGCGGTGCTGCAGCTTTGAGCAGGAGGCTGGGCTGGGACCTCCCGAGGCCCCTTCCAGCCTGGGTCACTCCATCATTCTGTTAAACTGAGGTTACATTTGTCTTGCTCAATGGCAGCAATGCTATTTCTTTAGAATAAGGCAAGAAAAAGGCATTTTGCTTCCAATGGAGCGAGCTTGTGTGTACCTCTTCCTGCCTTGCTGAATTAATCTAATTTTTCCCTCACTTTACTTAACGAGCATCTTGATTTTCTTCCCCTCGAAGTTATCAGAGCAGTCTGATAACCTAATAACTGCAATCTCCTATCTGCAGAGTGCTCTGTAAACATTAGCCTGTGCTCCTTGTTATATATTTTCATTAGGTGGCAGCAGCTGGGTGTTATCACTGCCGGTCTCTTGGCTGCTTCCCAGTTCCAGTGGAGATTTCCATTCATCCTTTGCCCACTCTTGTGCCCTCTCCAGATTCTCCATTCAGCAGCAAGTAACGGGGCTGTGACAGGCAGGACACCTGCAGTGGGGCAGGTGCATTTGGTGGCTGACCAGATCACACCTGAGGCTTCAGCCAGGGACTGGGAGGAGTTCTGGGACACAGGTAAGAGTTTTGGTAATCCACAGAGGATGTGTCTTCACTTTCTGATCTAAAACTGCGCTGGAGGCAGTGTGGGGAGAGGTTTGCACAGGGCATTGCTCCTCCCAGCCACCCTTGGCTGCAGTCAGGCTGTCCATGGCTCCTCACAGCCCACCCAGCCCCTGCTGATGGATGTGACTGGGGCAGGCAACAGGGGAGCAGCTCAAGCAGTGTTGGGTTAAGGCCTCCAAAAGTCCCAGATGCTTCCCATCCTTTGGTGCCGTTTCAGGCCATTTCCTGTCTCTTCAAAAATTGCCTGAAGTGTAGGGATTCTACATTTTGATTTTTAAAGTTACTTTCAGAGCCACTGTGGGGTTTGTGAAGTATATGAATGTAAATATGGATCCAGACTCTGAGCACAGAAATGCAGTGATTTGAGAGTGTTTTGTAAGTGGAAGGAGGACATCCATGCCATTCCTGCAGCACCAGGAATTAGCTAGGCCTTGAGGAGGCATGAAGCATTCTCTAGCAGAGATGAATGTAGATGTTGACCAGTCAAAGGCCAGCTCTTGTTTCTTTGTTCCCTGGGTATCTAGAAAATCTGTCTGTATTCACTTTGGGTGAGAGAGCAAATGAAAATCCCATTCTTGACTTATTTTTGTATCAGATGTCAGGAAAATTGAACACAGTGAGGAGAATCCAACCTTATTTTAGAAGATGGGAGCCAGTGATGCTCATCCTTCCATGAAGCCCTCCTGATCCAGAGCTGGAGGGGAGAGGAGGCTTTTGTGGTGAGGCCCTGCAGCCTCAGTAATTTCATCCTCCTGCCTTGTCCCTTTCCACCTCACCACAATTATAGTAGAGATGGGCATCACTAGGAAAAGGGAGGAATAAAATATACACATGAAATCTATTTTGACAGCATTTTGGGTGGTAACTGGTGAGCTCAGTTGTGAAAGCATGCTGACCATCTCTGCTACACTGTGGATTATCTCTTCTTTACCCACAGGTGACTTTTGCTCCTTCCCAGCTAATTCATTAGGTAAACACAGATTTGCTTCAGGAGATACACTCAAGGCCAACATAAATCCTGGCTTACAAAGGCAATGAGCCCTTTTTTCCCCTTTAATCCCTCCAATGAGCAGCAGGTTTGTCAGTGGTGGGGAAGGGAAGAGCACTGGGAAGCAAAGTTTGCTGGGAAAGCTTTTGTTGGCTGCAGGATCCAAGGCATTCTGCAGTGACTGCCCTGTACCCTCATGGTTTCCTGCTGCTTTCTGAGGCTGAGAGTGGTGTCTCTGGAGAAGAAAAGGTGGCTGAGGGCCTGGTGTGGGGCTGGACCAGAGTCCTCTGTCTGCTTTAGTTGTGGGGCCAGGTTGCAACACGAGGTTGTTGACCTCTGTGTTTGGAGATGCTGGGGGGCCTCTGGAAAAGGAGAAGGTTCAGCCACACACCACGGGCTGTTCCATCCTTCTGGTGGTGCTGGAGTAACAGTGTGGTGTGTTTCTGTGTTCCAGGGACAGCCCAGCCCTCAGGGACCAAGCCCCAGCCCCATCCTCCCAGCCAGTGTGGAAACAACCAGGGAATCACGGCGTGGACCCCGGGCTGCTGCAGAGAAACTCCCACCAGGAGGGTGAAAGGAGCAGGCAGGCAGGAGGAGGATGGCAGAAATGGTAATGAAGGCTGCCCTTGGGCCCATATGTCAAGCCACAAATAATTCAGACAATCAGGACTTAGCCACAACAGTGTGCTGGCCACTGTGAGTCACAGCTACTGCAGGGAGCCCAGGGACCCAGGAGGGGCAGGGCTGTGGCTTTATGGCCTGGGGGGAAGAGGATGCTCCCCAACTGCACTGGATTTCCCACAGCCTCTCCACGTAGCAGGCAGCTCTCTGTGTTTAAAAATGGGATGTTTCTTCTTGGAGTCACTGGTTTGGTTCTGTTAGATCACAAAATGACGTGTCTGTTCTCAAGCTGAAGGAATGTCCAACACCATGTCTTTGACCATTTGTGCTGCAGCAAAGGTGATAAAAGGGTTAGACTTGCTCTAATTGCAAAATGCACCAGCACAGAGTGTAGGGAGACAGGGCAGACTAAGCAGCTTAACAGCAGCTCTCATCATCAAGTGAAGAGAGAAACAAGTGTCCATCCATGAGCCTATGGAGTTTCAAGGTCCTTTATTCACTAATGGTTCAATCAAGGTAAATTCATTCTGTGAACAAGCCAGAAAAGGAACTCACAGACACCAAAAATAATGTGGTTTTTCTCCATGTGGTTTGTTTCCTTAGTGCAGAGGGGTGGTGGATGGATTGCAGAGAGGATCAGAGCAGAGAGGTCACACCAAACTTGCATGTGACCCTTGTTTCTGCTATTGTTCAGTAGCAGATGCTGAAAATAAACTTTAAGCCCAGACTCCTCCTTTTGTCTATATATGCACCAGCAATACAGAAAGAATAGCACAGAAAATTGCCTTCCTACAGAGCACTGATGCCATCAGGGCTTGTGTGCTTAAAATCTGCTACCAAACTCAACCTTTTCAAACTTGTTTAACCCTTTTCTCATCCCATTTTTTTAATCTGCTCTGCCTCTGTAGTTTTTCCTGATAATTCCATTCTGCCTTATTATCTGTTCCTCATTATTTGATGCACCTTCTCCAACTCCTCTAGGATTTACAGCCTGCTCTCAGCACCAGCCTCTTGTCTCATTTCCAGCCTGATGAATGTTCTCTTTAAGTTGCTTTACTGTGGGAGTTGCTCAGTACCCCTGAGCAGCTTTGCTGCCCTTTGCTGTTTTATTTTTGTTGGTTCTTTTTTCTCAATTTTAATACACTTGGATGCCAGAGCAGATGTGACCTCTAAGTCCCACCATCACCATAGAAGTATTTTCCAATTATTCCTGGGTGGATTTACCTGCAGGTTCTTCACTACTAGGGTGAAAAAAAAGCTGTTCTTGGCCAAATAATTAAACTAGGAGAGTAAAATTTTCTAGTGGAGGCAATGGTTTTGAGATGGGGAAGAAGATGGACTGGAGAGGATGCCCAGATGATGTATGGGGTCTAGCACACCACTCCAAAAGAGCAATTCAGTCATGGAATCATGCAATTGCTAAGGTTGGAAAAGACTGCTATGATCATCAGGTCCAACCCACCACCACCATGGGTCACCATTAGTCTGTGTCCTCAAGTGCCATATCCACAAGAGTTTTGAAAACTTCCAGGGATGGTGGTAACACCACTTCACTGGCAATTCTACTCAAATGCTTCACAACATTTTCCATTGATTTTTTTTCCCTAATGTACAATCTAATTTTTTTTCTAACACATAATCTCCCCTGGGGCAACGTGAGTCCATTTCCTCTTGTCACACCACTTGCTCCCTGGGAGAAGGGACTGACACTCACCTCACTAACACATCCTTTCATCTGTCCATATCCTTCCAGCCTCCTTCCACCCTACCACCTCCTTATCCACCTACATCCATGTGGCTGAAATGCCAGCTGGATGCCTGGCCACCCTGCCTTCACACCCAAATGCCATTTTTTTCCCTCCTGCTGCTATTTTTCTCCCAAATGTCCGTGTGACCTCTATTTCCACCCCACAGGAGCTGAGTAAGAGGTGTCCCCTCATGAATGGCAGTGGTGCAGGGAGTCAGGACAGCACGTGGACCCTTCCTAACTTGCCCAGCAAGTGCACATGGACAGCCACAACGCCTGCCAGCAAGTCTCCACACTCCTGTATTCCCTTGTAAGTAATTCCTCCCTGCTGCTTATTCCAGGGTGCAGTTCAGCACCTTTTCCTGGAGATGAAGTACTCTTGTTACACCAGGATGGTCATGGCCAGAAGCCAGTTGTGTTAATGATGGTTTATTTTCCAGATGGCAAAATCAGCTTAGTGGCTCTTCTCCAAGATCTTTTTTCACTCCCTTTTATTTTGCAGAAAGATGTGGCTGGCTCAAGTCTCAGCTCTGTGCTTTCCAGAGCATCTGCTTGTTTGGGGCATCTTATTTTAGATGGCTGAGAGACCTTCACAAAAATGGATTACCAGGGCCTGGGCTGTTGGATCAGTAGCAAGTGGCCACAGGGCAGAGAAAAGTTCTTGCTCTGGGCTGTTCTTGCCCTCACAGCAGCAGGGTGACGTGAAGGCCCAGACTAGGCTTGACAAGAGGTGCTTTAATGACCCTGCAAACCAGACACAGACAAGCTACTAAAGATAAGGCTGTCCCATAAATGTCAGGGGAGCTGCAGTGCAAGGATGTAAAACAGGAATGCAGCTCCAGCAAGTGAGGAACTGGAGCCCATGGGAGGTGCAGCACTGCTCTGCATGGTCATGCCTGACCACATGCCAGGCAGGACAAGGCCAGGGCACAGCCACCAGCACGAGGGTAGCCCAGAGAAGCCTCTGAGTCTGGCTCATGAAGGAAGAAAGAGTGGAATGCAGAGCCCTGGAGCTGATCCAGCAAGCTGTGCATCCAGACACCCGCTCAGTGCAACCCCTGCAGCTGGTGCTCAAAGATAGAATCAGCTCTTTTCAGTCAAAATTAATTTTTTTTCCTCAATTATCATTTGGAGCAGGATAACATTCTTGATTTTTTAACAATTTAGCATCAGGGTGCCACGGTGGTGCCAGTGGCTGGGCCCATCCCACCCCCAGACAGGAGATGGAGAGACATTCCCCAGCCCTGGCATCAAGCACCACTCTGGGAATGGAGTCTGGCTGAGGGAGCCCACACAGCACTGCTGGGGCAGGAGCTGAAACACAACCCACTGTGTAGCAGGGAAGAAAATGCACTGGGACATGTCACACCTTTGCAGCAGTGTGTGGAAGGTTTGGTTTCCCTGCTCTGGGTAAACCACAGGTGGCAGCCAATGCAGCAAAAATATCTGAGATTTTTTTTTTCACCTGAGATTCCCAGGTGAAATCTGATTGAGTTTTGAGGGTAGAAGCAGAGGGAGGATACAAGATGTTATTTTAATTAGGAATAATAAATATTTAAAAATTTTTTGAGACATACAGAGGTAGACTAGTTCTGATATCCCTCGAGCCTGTTCTGACCCACAATAACCTCAGCAGGAATCTTTGCTTTGCCAGGACTGGTTTTCCCCTGGACATCTTAAGGAACAGCAAGCCATGACTAAAAGCTGGAATCTCAGGGAAAAACCACTGTCCTGAGCTGATATCAGCATCTGCAGGATGCAATCCAGATGTGTAGTGCAGTAACACAGGTCACTCTCAAGAGAGCCAAGCTTTAGTTAAACATTACCTGAAGGAGCTGGAGCCTCCTCGTGCCACAACTCAGCCCCACTGGAACCCCCAAGAATTTCAGTGGCTTTTGGAGCAGATGGGCAATGGCTGCAGCTCCGGGGGAAGCTCATTTCTTGTGTTATTGCCTCACATTTGCCAGCACTCAGTGGAGCCTGCAATGTCTCTGCAAATGCTTCCCACAGAGGGAGAGGTAACAGCACATCCCACAATTTCCAGGCTCGAGATGCAAGGAGGCTGCATGCTCTTGGTAGCAGAGACCTTCTCTAAACCCCTGCACTCCTGAAGGCTGAGAGGTGTTTATGGCACCCTTGCACAGCCTGGAGGGAGGGGTTTGAGGTCTCTCAGTAACCCCTGCAGCACACGGGCTTCCTTCCAGCACACAGCCACCTGCCTGGCCATGGCAGGGACAGGACAGCTCCAGTTCAGGGGTCAGAGGATGAGAGGAGGTGAGATCTGTGCAAAGCAGAGCTGAGCACTGAGGGAACGGGGAGGTTTTCACCCCACTGGGAGAGAGACAGGCTTGGCTTGTGACCAGGGGCACTGGGATGTGGCCCAAACAAACACAGCCCTTGTCAATCTGTTCCCTCTGTCTGAAGGAGCTCAGGGCTGTGAGTTCCCTGGCAAGGTGTGTTGGGCAAACAGGGATTTTTCATTCTGGTTGCAGTTGCTGTGGTTCTTGGCTTCTGCTGGAGCCTGACAGCGATTGGCAAATCCAGGCAGCTGGGTTTCACTGATCACAGAGCTGGGGTTAACTGTTGGCAAAACACCCTCCAGCACCCTCTGTGGTTTGGGCTTCTCTGATGGCTTGGAGCCATCCTTGCAAGTTTGGGAGCCCTGGCCAGCAACACTTGGCCCAGAGGCAGCTGGAAATGTGGGGAGCAGAGATGGGGCTGGGTGGGATGGGGAAAAGAGGAGGAGCCTTGTGCTGTGTCTCCTGTTTTTCTCACCCACAGCATAAAATCCTGAGGCTTGCCAGCATCTTCTCACTCATTACAGACCTGGCCTAGGGTTTTGCAGAACAAGGCATTTCAGAACAACCCTGAAAATTAATTAGCTTACTTTATATGTAAAAGAGCTAATAACTCATGATGGAGAAATATAACTGACTCCTACTGCCACTAATTGTTTTAATGTTTTTAAATGGGGATTTTTTCTCTCAGAGTTGGGGTATCTTTTGGTGGCCTTGATACAGTTGCTGAAACCTCACTCTGATTTTCTCTTGGTTCATATTACACAATAGCTTTGATTTGACTTTTTTTTTTTTTTTTCTTTTATTTTCCCTTGCACTATTTCAGGACAGAAGAAAATAAGATCTTGCCCAATATCCTCAAGAAAATTGGCTGCACCCCAATGGTCCGAATCAACAAGATTGGGAAGTCCTATGGGCTCAAGTGTGAGCTCTGTGAGTGTCCCCTTCCCACCAGGTTTTTGCATGCCCCGAGATGAGGGTGAGGGGCAGTGCTGGAGGGGGGCTTCAGGAGAGGCTCTGTGATGGGGAGGGGTAGATGCAGCTCATGCTGGGCTCTCCTGCTTATTAGGCAGTAATTTCTTGGACCAAGCAGGTTTCAAGCAGCAATGAGCAGGGGGTAATGGTAGTGAAGTATCCCTCCTCACAGATAACAGCAGCATAAGCTGACAGCAGAGCTGGCCTAAATTTGGGAATGGATCTAAGTCTTCTCCCTAAGGAGATGTTAACATAGCACTGGTGCTCTCTCATGTAAGGCTTGGCTTCAGGCTGGTCCCCTACAATCACAATGATGATAAAATCAGATCTGTGCATGTGGACTTTTCCATCTCCTTTCCTGTAACTCCGAACCCTAATAATTAATTTCATCCAAATTGGGCAGAAAGACAGAATTCTCAGAGGCAGAAAGTGCCACGAGTGTCACTCAGCTGGGTAAGGAGAGACTTTCTGAGCACCCATCCTTGATGAAACGACCCAGCAGAACCTTGCAGAGCTGTGTGGCAGCTGGGAACCCCCAGGGCAGCCAGACCCCACAGAGCACAGGAACACGTGGAGCGTGCTGGGCTCCAGCAGATCCCTCCTCAGGATCTGGGATCTTGGGGCCACCGACCCTGCAACCTGCACACTGCCCTGCCCCACCCTGCCCACAATGAGAGCTGTTGGACACATGGGGACCGTGGGAGGGAGCTGCTGGAGGTGGGAGGACAGATGTGCAGAGCCTGGCGCACCTCTGGAGCAGCCTGTCCCATGGAGGATGTCTGCCTGGTGCTTTAGGTGCTGGGAAAGCCGCGCAGATCCCATTTTCTGGGATGGTGTCTCCCTCCCCTGGCACAGGAGGGGAAGGAGAGCAGAGCACGGTCCTGTCTGAGCCGTGCCAGCACAGAGCCCCTGTCCAAGCAAACACAGGGATGCCTGCAGCACAGCTGCCTCAAGGAATACCTACAGCTGGGTGGGATTGCCTGGCGTTTTCTGTGTCCCCCAGGGATCCTTGTGCAGCTGGAGTTGTGTAATGATGAGCACAAGACTTCTTTTCCCTTCAAGCTGCTCAGGTATAGGGCTAATGTCTCAGCTGTCTCTGCTAGGATGAAGTGAATGAGCCCTGGAAATCCCCATTTCTCCCTGTTGTCTGTAAAACAGAGTTCAGTAGCACCAGTTTAGATGCAGATTTTCATTAAAGCCTTGGTAAGAAGAATCCTGTGGTGTGGAGGCCCCAGTGAGGACTCAGATGTGCCTTGCAATTTGAATGTGCCTTAGAAAGTTACTTGGTTTGTTGCTAGCTCAGTGAAAAAAAAAAAATGTAGTTTTGTCTAACTTGCAATTATTGATTATTAATTTGTCTGACACTTTCTATTGTTTGGGATTTTTTATGGCACCTCAGTCAGGACTACAGATTACCCCTGAAAAAGGGGCCCTTTTTAGGTATCTATTAAAAACTTCAATGCCCAGGACAGACAGTGAGACCTTGCAGCTAACCCTGGCCTACAGAAGAGTCCTCAAGGCACAACAAACAAGGAGTGTTGTGCCAGTGTGGGACCTCCCACCTTGCATTGACTGTGTCCAGCTGATTTTAAACCCATCCTGGGCTGTCCAGGTTGACTTCAGACCCATCCAGGGTGGAGGAAAGGACTCTGCGCAGGTTATGTGGATGGATAATCCCTGAAAAGTAGATGGTGGATGCATTCCCCTGAGAAAGGACTGTCCTGCAGAGGAGGAATAGATGTTCTAAAAGTGCAGTGAGGCCTGGGGGGGGCAAGGAGCTGGTGCCTGATGGAGTCTCTTTCTTTTCCTTTCCAGTGGCAAAATGTGAGTACTTCAACGCAGGGGGCAGCGTGAAGGACCGCATTGGCCTCAGGATGGTGGAGGATGCAGAGAGAGCTGGGATTATCAAACCAGGAGACACCTTGATTGAACCCACTTCAGGAAACACAGGTGGGAAGGGCAAAGATGCTCCCTCTGCCTGGATACTGGGCAGGATGGAATTTAGGAGGGGCAGGGATTTGAGGAGCTCTTGCAGTTGGAGTTACAAGGTTGGCTTTGGCTCCATCCTCCCCTCAGCTCCCCTCCTGGTGGCCATGGCCTTCCTGGGATGCTGAGGGGCCTCCTTGCTGAAATTCCTGAGGGTCCTGCGAGGGTCCCACGCCTGCACTGGTGTGCCTGGAAGGTCTCCTTGTGGCAAGGCAGATAGCATCAGCAGATTGGGCAACCCCCCGGGTGTTTTCAGGCTGGGAAGCTTTTGAATTCTCAGAGGTTCCCCAAGACCATTCCCCTGATGGGCTGGAAGAGAATTCCTGTGATTTTTGCCCTTGTCGCTGTCACTTGTCACCCCACCACATTGTGCCACCGCAGCCACCACCAGACAGGGAGCCAAGGGGACCTGTGCTCCCCCAGAGCTGTGTCCCACGTGGATCACGCTGGCTCTCTGCCTGCCTGGGGCAGCTGGAATGGCACCAGGCTCCCTGTAGCCCCTGGCAGGGACAGGCTGCTCCTTCCTGCTGCCTCACCTTCCTGCTCTAGCCGGGAGCAGCTGGCTCCATCCATCACCCCAGTGAAACCAGAGCAGAGGTGCCCTTTGCCTGCCAGCCACGGGCTGACGTGCTGTGTGTCTGTCCCCCCACAACTGACAGCGCTTGAGGGGGAGGGGAAGGCACTCCTGAAGCAAAATCACCTCTCTTCTGTGCTTCCAAAAACACAGGAAGGCGCCCGAGCCTCGGTGAGGGGAGGAAAGCTCTCCCCAGCCCTGCCATTCTCTGTGCCACACTGGGAGCAGGAGCGATGCTGAAGCTCCACTTGTCTGTCAGCACATCCTCCCACACTTCCTGATGCTCCCAGCACATCCCAGGCGGCTCATGGAGGGTGCCCAGTGACCATCTCTTGGCTCCATTCACAGCAGGAAGTGGCACACGTCGGTCACTCTTGCCAAATGCTGTCATCAACCAATTCCCTTTGCTCCCCACCACACAGGAATTGGGCTGGCACTGGTGGCTGCATTGAAGGGTTACCGCTGCATCATCGTCTTGCCAGAGAAAATGAGCATGGAGAAGGTCAGAGCTCTGTATGGTTTTACCCCACAGCCAGGGAACACCTCCTTCCTCTCCCTCTCTGCCTGTCCCTTCCTGGATCTTTCTCCTCTAAAGGCCAACAAGCCTTGCACACCCACTGCCACAGCTGCTGTTCAGAAAGTTGCCTCTTGAGGGAAAAAAAGCAGCCTGTGATGGCCTGGTGGCTGTCTGGTGTCAGAAGTGCAGCTGGGGTAGTGGGAGAGCCAAGCACAGCGTGTGGCTGCAGAGAAACGGAGCAGGAGCACAGCAGGAGAGGCAGGCAGGTGCCAGGGGTATCCTGCCAGTCCTGCTCACTTCCCCTCTGACATCTGACAGGTCACTTGGCCTCACTGTGCATTTGTGGTTTTCTTAACCCTGGAGACACTTAGAGTTGCCTGAGCTGCTTTCTCAAGGTGGTGTCTCAAGTCTCTTGCATGAGAGCTGATGATCAGGTGAACACACCATCCTGGCAGTGGCAGAAATCCCTCATTGGTGAGCCAAGAGCCTCACAGGCCGCTCAGCTCATGACACTGAAGCCAGACGTGGACCCTGACCTGGCTCAAGAATGAACCCTTCTCCAAAGTGTCACCCTTATTTCAATCTAAATCTTACTTAAGCTCAGTCTGGGTCAGATGCCACCTCCAGCTGCCATGGGATTCATCTCCAGGTGTCCCAACACTCCTCCTCTCCCACTGACAGCCACATGTCCCAGAGCAGACACCCTAGGGCTGATTTGCTCCTTGCCTGTCTTTGGTGAGAGAAGGGACTTGGGGCAAAACCAGCTTTTGGATCTCCCCTTTGCATGCAGGAGACACTGTCCCCTGTCCAGTTCCCTCTGCCCTTTTCCTCTGGCACTGAGGAGCAGCACACTGCCACCTCCCTCCAAGTAGGACAGGCTTAGAGGCCAGGCTTGAATCCATGTGCCAGCTTCAGGCAGGAGTCCCTGGGGTGCTAGGAGCATGTCAGAGATAGCACAGTCCAGAATTGGACATTGTATCTCCAAATGATAAATGTCTCCCGCATGCAGAGCTGCTCTGGCATGTGGCACTGCCCTGAGCCCGCAGGTTCAGGTTACCATCCCTCTGTGGGATCAGTTGTGCTGCATCTCCTCTTTTGCCTCCCAAAGGTCGATATTCTGAAGGCCCTGGGTGTTGAAATCGTGAGGACCCCGTGCACCCGCTTTGATGCCCCCGAGTCCAACATCCGTGTTGCCTGGAAGCTGAAAAGTGAAATCCCAAACTCTCACATCCTGGACCAGGTAAAGGCCATCCCTCCACTGACTCTCTTTCCCAAGAGAGTTTATGGGGCGTTCTCCAAGTGTGCCTGTGTTTGGGTAACGCGTTGGGGGCTTCGTTCAAACTGGCACCAGAGGCAGATTTAGTGAGATTTCAAACGGCATTTGAAACTTAATCGCTCCTCTGCAAAGCACTGGGGGACAGAAACAAAATAAGGGACACTTCCAAACCTGCGTCACTTCTGCCAAAGCCTGGATGTGGGCAAGGCTGGGTTTTCTTGCACAATTCAAAGACTCCTCAAATTGCTTCAGATTTAACTTTGACCTGAAAAAAACCCCACTTTTTAAGCCTAGCTAGCAGCCTCTGTTCTGCCTCAAAAATACACCTCATGCTGTAAAGGGCACCATGTGGTGGCTCATGCCAGAGGTTCCTGCAGTGCTGGGTCTTGGACAGGAGGGCACTTGGTCTGACTCCTGAGTAAGGAGCTCCTGGAGTGCAGGAAAGTCAGGCAAGCTCCTTCCTTCTAAGAGAAAAAGTAGCTCAAAGACTGAATGAGCTTTTCAGAAGCAGCCTGGGCCATGGGTGTGAACATGGGGTGCACAAATATCAGTGCTGAAAAATCCCTCTGTGCATGAGAGCTGATGAGCAGGACAGCTTCTCCAGCTCACAGTTCCCAGCCTCTGAACCAGCCCCACACCTAATGGGCACCAAGTGCTGGAAAGTGGGTGTTTGTGTGCACATTTAACCTTCCAGTGTGGAAAAACCCCAAGTGGGCTTGGAAATCCATGCCAAAGGGACAAACAGGAGGAATAGCTGTGACCTGTTCTGGTGGGGTGGCATTTTCCCCCACGGCAGGGAGAGGAGGGGGAAGCTGCATGCTTTGGGTACAGCTCTGTCAGGAGCTATTGCTGGTTTGGCATTTGACCTGCTCTTCACACGGTAACTCCTGCTGTTCTCTGTTGGAATAAACAGTACAGAAACCCGAGCAACCCCCTGGCTCATTACGACACCACGGCTGAGGAGATCCTGGAGCAGTGTGAAGGTACTGTCTGTGCTGTTGCCTCTACATGCAGAGGGCTGTAACCCTCTCTGAGAGGCTTCATTTACATCATTTATTGACCTGAATGTCTAGAAACAGCCCAAAGGGCCTCTGGAGGGGCAGGCAGTGTTATCTTAATAACACTGACACGCAGGGTGTAGCAACCCCTCCTAATCCACTCCAGATACACCTCAGCCTGCAGGCTGTCCCCTCCCAGTGCTAAAGCCTGGGACAGGAGACCAGGGGCTTAAGAAATTCAGGCTGTACCTAAAGGAGAAAGAACATGTCTCTTGGGGGCCACAACACCCCTGTGACCTGCCAGCTGGGAACACAAGTTGTCCCATGAGGCCTATCAAGGGAATATATATGCCACCAAGGCTGCATCTGATCCAGAACCTCATTTGCAAATCAAAACAGACTGAAACCTCACAAACTAGTGACACTGGAAGTGAGGGCTGGGGGAGGATAAAGGGCTGCCCCAGTCCATGTTTGTGCAGGTAGAAGTGAAATTTAGTGCCAGTTCTGGCAATAAATGAACAGGGCTTGAGGATTTGAACTGGAGAGTGGTTATCAGAGCAGTAAAGCAGTCAGGTATCAATGGGAACAAGAGAGTCCCAGCCTTCCCTCCACTGCAGTGTTAGGATTTGCTCCAGCTGGCTGCCAGCCGTGGATTGCAGGTCCCCCTTTCCCAACGCAGCTGCAGCCTCAGGTTTTGAAGGCCAGACTCCAATTCTGCTTCTACCAGTCCAAAATCTGTATAATTTCAGCTAAGCCAGTGGGGCTGCATCTGACAGAGGCAAGTGCCAGGGCAAAGCTCAGCCCTCCCTCCACTGTGGATGCTAACACAGGCTGAAATGTTGTCCCTGTTAGTGATATTCATGATTTGCTTTGATATGGTTTGAAAGGGATGGGTGTGCTGACATATTCCCTCCCCTTTAAGCCACAGAATTTCCTGAGTTGGAGAGGACCCACAAGGACCAAAATCCAACTTCTGGTCCTGCATGGGACACCTAAAAGTCACACCATGTGTCAGAGTGTTGTCCAAACACTCCTTGAGCTCCGCTAGGCTGGTGCTGGGACCACTCCCCTGGGTAGCCTGTTCAGAGCCCAGCCACCCACTGAGTGAAGAACCTTTCCCTAATACCCAACTAAACCTCCCCTGACACATCTTCATGCTGTTCCCTCTGCTCAGTAGGTGCCAAAGATGCAGAAACCATGGAGAGCTGCAGTGGGAGATCTGGAGGTCACCTTAAGCTTCCTCCAGTGAGGCAGGATCAGCTGTGCTCAGGTCCTGCAAGCTCCTCTGAGCTTCTGCACAGGACCAGGCTCTGGCCACCAGCACAGCCTCTGCCTGACCTTTCCTCACGTGGAGTTTTGGTGGCCACAGGCTCTGCATCTGCACAGAGGTGTGAATAAAGGGGAGATCGTACTGGGGGCTGTGCTGAGTCCTTACAAGCCTCTCTCCCTCCTGATCTGCAGGCAAGGTCCACATGGTGGTAGTTGGGTCAGGCACAGGAGGCACCATCACTGGTGTCGCCAGGAAGCTGAAGGAGAAGTGCCCGGAGTGCAAGGTAAGGTGGGAGGGAGGGGTGCCAGGGTGTTCATGGGATCACTGAATGGTTTGGGTTGGAAGGGACGTTAAGGGTCATCCCATTCCACCTTCCACCAGACCAGGGTGCTCAGAGCTGGCCTTGAACACTTCCAGGGATGGGTCACCCACAACTTCTCTGGGCCGGGGCCTCACCACCCTCACAATAAGGGATTTCTTCCTAATATCCAATGTAAATCTACCCTACTTCAGCTCAAAGCCATTTCCCCTTGTCCTGTCACTGTGTGCCATTTCCTGCCTAACCCCACAGCTCACCTGCAGGAGGAGTTGTCGTCTGCACCTATTTGTTTGTTCAGAGAAATCGTGGCTTTTGTTGGAAGAAATTTGGTGATGTTTAGGTTGGTCCAGACCCATCCAAGTGCCTTAGAGACCAAGGTTTCCACAGCCCCACTAAAATCTCTCCCTGCCTGGTGACTTGCCCTTTGCAGGACACTGAGGGGCACAGACTGCAAATGCTTCTCCTCTGCCACTACAAAACCCTCTGTGATTTAGGGTTAACCCCATTCACAATGCTCATCCTGCAGAGCTGGTGCTTCAAGGCAGACTGGAGGCACAACAGTCTCTGCCTCTCTGGTCTGATCAGTGTGTGAGTGATCCCTCATCCTGCAGAGAGGTGTGGAGCCATCACTGGAGGACTGGGATGGGAGGTTACCTCCCTGGCAGTGTGCAGCTATGAGTGTGTGGAGCAATGTCACCATCCCTTCCTAAGCCACGTGCTGAGGGAGACACCTCAGCCCTGACACAAAGCTGTAAATAACCAGGGAGGTGTCACCATCAGCCAGCACAACCAGATCCACAAAGGATGTCTGTATCCACGGGTTCCCACAGGTTGGAGCTCACTGGCTGGCTTCACCTAGAGCAGATTTAGGAGCTCTGGCACTGCCCTAAGGGTTGGGCTTCGGAAGTGGCAGGCTCTGCCAAAGCGGTGATGACAAACACCTTGAGAGTGATAACATTTTAAGCCACCAGTCACTTCTGCAACAGCTGAAGACTACCTAGGATCTATTTAAAAAGACAGTGAAAAACAACACCCTTGTATCCTGGAAGCTCTCCATGCTGCCAGTGATTAGGAATATTAATTAATATCAGGGGAAGGAAACATTGCTGATAAGGGTGTGGGTAACTTCTCCTTCGAGTTTTGTGTTTGGCTGTTTCTGAATTCCCATTTTGGTTTGCCAAAATGTCTTTCCCTCAAAGATCATTGGCGTGGACCCCGATGGCTCCATTGTGGCTCTGCCCAGTGAGATGAACAGGACCAACACCACAACCATCGAGGTGGAGGGCATTGGGCACGACTTCATCCCCACTGTCCTCGACAGATCTGTGAGTGACTGTGGGAAGAGAGGCCTCTGCCTCATCTCTGCTTTGCATCCAGCCTACTCCCAAGGCCAGAGGTGTGGTGGCCCTGACATATCTTGGAGAACAGAAGTTGTTGTGGGGGGATTGGGACAACCAGTGACTGACTGAGTAACTCTGGTTATAGCTGACCCATAAGGAGAAGGTAAATAGAGGCAAAAAGCAGGCATATAACACAGGGTGAGTCTTGTCTGCTCAGCCTCACCATCGTTCCGAGTGCCCCTTTTGCTGTGATCACACAGGTGTCTGTGCTGAGGCTGCTCCTCCTCACACTGCTGTTTCCTGAGCCTTCTCAGGCACCACACACAGGGAGCAGAAACCCTGCACCATGCACAGGCTGCACAAATGGATCCAAGCCCTGTAAGACAGCAGATCATGAACCTCCCAGCTCTTGCTGTCAAGTCCCCTCTCTGTGCATTAGCTGCCACAGAGCTTTAAATCCCTTACACAGGCTGTCTGTATTCTCCTGGCCTCATTCTAGAAAGGTCCCTCAGAGCCTCAGACCCCAGATTCTTTCTGCTCCCAGGTGTTAACTGCACCCCTGCTGTCAGCACATGGCTGTAGAGCTGGCACCTTAATCCAGACTGATTCTTGTAGCTGGATCTCATTTTGGCAAATCTCAACCATTAATGTACTCTGGCCTGGGACATCATAAATACTCTTCCACATCCAAACTGGGGACCTGTCAGGCATCCCTAACTCTCCAAGGAAAGTGTGCTGGCTGGAAAGGGATGGGTGTCTGCAAGCAAGAACACACCCACCCTCCAGACCATGGATATTCTGACAAATGCTTTCAACAAGTGTGGAAGGCAGCTCAGAGCTGCCAGATGTTGTGGGCATCAGCACCATGGCGTGCCTCAGAGGGTCAGGGCAGCCTGAAATGACACTGCCAAAACTCACCCTCCCTGCTTTCCTTCCAGGTGGTCGATCAGTGGTACAAAAGCAACGACAAAGACTCGTTCCTCATGTCCCGCAGGCTGATCAGAGAGGAGGGGTTATTGTGTGGTAAGCACAATGCAGCCACAACAGTTTGTTCTCTTAACAAACCTCCTGAACCTCATCCTTTTGGGACCAAAACACTCCAGGGTAGGTACCCTCTGCATTTTGTGCCTGCTGGGTCAGCAGGGCTGAAAGGCTGAGCCTCGGGCTGTGCAGAGGTGGTTGCAGACTCCAGAGGTGTGTCCCTCGTCTGGTCTGGGGTCTGGCTCATGGGCCACAATAATTATAGAAGTAATAACTCCCTCCTTACTGGAGCACTTTTGCAGTGGAACTGGATCTTCAGGCAGTGTAGAGTTACACAGGCTGAAGGGAGGATTAGTGGGGCTCGGGACAGGACAGGGGGACTCTGCCAACAGCTCTGCAAGGCCGTGCTTGGTGTCATTACCACACCAGAGGTGCCAGGTTTGGACCAGGAGCGTTTGAAAGCAAAGAAAGTGTGAGATGTTCTTACTGAGTATTTCTCCCTGTGCCAACAAGCTGTAAGTGATCCCACTGGCTTCCCAAAATGAACAGGTGCCCTCAGACAGACCCTGCCTGTACTCTCAGAGCCTCCACAGAGCATCAGTGTTGTTTTCAGCCTTCCCTGACACCAAGCAAGCAGGCACAGGTTTGCATCCAGGACCAGACACTACGTAGGCTTGTAGTTACAGCTGATAAAAGCCCTGAGCACTCATATCCAGGGAGTTTTGGAAAAGATCAGGCTATATATATGTAATGAAACACTTAAATGTTGATTTAACCTAGAAGGCAGGGAGTCACTGTGTTTCAACAGAAACCACTTGTCTGAACTCAACCATAATTTGTGAACAGCTTCATGTTCCCTGAACTGCATTTCTCAGGGCCATTCCTCGTTTGTTTGAAAAATGTGACCCAGGGATAATTAACCTGCTGTAAAATACGTGCTGCCTTGAATGCAGTGTGTAATTGGCACACAGATAGTGGAATGTGTTTGACTTCCAGTACTCAGACTGCTGGTGGAAGAATTGCCTCTGTAAAGCAGGGACCTGCTTTCCCTACGTGCAGCAAACCACATGCGTGCACACAGACACGGGGAGAGTTCAAGTCTTCCCATCACGTTGGCCTGGTATTCCAGGCATGAATGTAATGTTTATGGTTTTTTCAATCTTTACAGTGCATTTAAAGCCAATCTTTGGCTGCCAAGTATGTCAGCCAGAAGCTCTAGAACTGGCATGGTCTTCTGCTCATGCAAAGGGAGGGTGCGGTGTGGGCAGCGTGTTCTGAATGTCCCTGCCCAAGACCTTTCAGCCCTTGGTCTGCCCACAGAGTCACCACAAGAAGTGGTTCATGAAGTTCATGGGGTGACTTTTATGCTGCCTCAGAAGCCCAAGGGCCACCATATAAACATGTCCCATCATCCCTCCCTGCCTGGATTGTCCTCCCATCCCAGTGTCCCAAGCCACCACCCCACAAGGTGCCGGCTCTGCACCCTCAACTGGGGCAGCCTGTGCTTCCCACACCAGGAGAGTGGCCCTGTGCCCTGGGCAGTCCTGATACTTGTCTCCCTCTCTTTGGTGCCCATCCAGGTGGCAGCTCGGGCAGTGCCATGTCTGTGGCTGTGAGAGCTGCCAAGGACTTGAAGGAAGGGCAGCGCTGCGTTGTCATCCTGCCCGACTCCGTCCGGAACTACATGTGAGTGTCCTGCTCCCTGCCCTGCTTGCCAGCATCAGGGTGGGAGCTCCCATGGCCTCCTGTGACAGGAGATGAGCCCAGGTGCTTGGGGTTCTGGAGAACCACCCCAATAAAATCTGATAGCAAGGCACACGGAGTGAGCCCAGAGCTGGGAGTCTCCCTCGGGCAGATCACAGGAAAAAAGCAAAATAAACAACAAGGGAGAAACAGCACATCACCATGGCAATCACCAGGGCGTGGGTGTTGGGGCACTTGGGGTTTATTTCCTCTCATCACTGAGTCAGTGCACAAAGCAGGACTCAGCCCAGCTCCACTTTCTGAGCATGCATGCCTAAAGTGAGGAAGGCAAATAGCTGGCATGCTTCGAAGAGCTACTGAGCACCCGATGCTCCTGTTGACCTTAAAAGGGGCTGAGAGCAGCCAGCTGCAAAAATCATGAGAGCCCCGGGGGCAGTGCTGTGGTCTGGTGCATGAAACAAAGCACGACTTCTTCTGGAGGCCTAACAGACTTGCTCTTTGTTGGTGATTTCTAGGTCCAAATTTGTGAATGATAAGTGGATGATAAAAAATGGGTTCCTAAATGACGTCCAGGAGCACAAGCCATGGTAAGACAACTTCTGCTGGGATAAACTGTGCTAAGGGAATCAGCTTTCTGAGTCTGGAAATCATTATCTTCAAAGGAAAATGTTCCCTTTTAGTGTTTAGAAAAAACATAGTGAAGTCCAGACCCCTCTGGGGAGGCTGTAATGTCAGCTCCTCTCTTTTAAGAGAGTGGTTATCTCTCAACTCTCCAATCAAAGTCCATAAAGGAACCATTACTTCCCAAAGTAGCTGATCCACTCCCACGTGGCAGCCCTGGCCACCTAAACCCTCTGAAAACCTCTCTCTACTCCACATCTGATGTTCAAAGAACCATCAGGCTGCTGGGAAGGTGGGTTCCTGTCATAGCAAGCCCCTTTTCAAACAGCTCTGCAGCTCTTTTCAGGCAGGGGACAGGAAATTTTCACCTTCCAGAGCTGCTGGCCAGAAAGGATGGCCAACTCTGCTGTCCCTTGTCACCATGGGGAAGGAGTCCCCTCAAGGCAGGGAGTCACAGGCAAACTGCTGATGCCAGCTGATGCGTGGCTGGGCAAATGCCAGTTGTTTAGAAAAGCTCTTGGTCTCACCCTAGAGACAGCAAGTATTACTGATGTCACCTTCTTTACCAAAGGTTATTGTAAAATATTTCCTGAAAACTGAGTACATTTCCAAGGCCTCTTGTGTCTGGTTAGAGTTGCTCTTGGCCCTTCCAGGTTCTAGCACTGCCCTGCCTTTTCTGCAAGGACTCAGGGCTGAGATGTTTGGGAGCTGCTTATGTTCCCCCACAAACAAGCTCAGCTTGTCCCTCTTAAGTCACACGAGCATCTCTGCCAGGCTCTCTCCTGCAGGAGCTGCAAATGCTGCCTTGTGAGGACCAAGGATACAGAACAAAGGAGTAAAACTGGTAGGTCACCCATTTGTGAGCTTGAAGTGAAGTCCTCAATAACTTCTTTGGATTCAGGACAGCTCAGCACCGTGCCAGCTGCTGGTCTCATCCCTGCCTCTGGAGTTGCATGAACACTGGGTGCAGGGAAAGCCTGGCTTCAACAAGACCTGGCCATGGTGGCATTTCTGCTTTGGGTGTAGGAGTGGGGCTGGCTTTGCAGGCAGACAGGCTATCCCTCATCTCCTCTGGCCTTGCCCCCTGCTCAAGGCCACAGCTGTGCAGCAGCCACAGCTCAGCACTGCCATTTGTCTTTCAACAGGTGGTGGAACATCAAGGTGCAGAAACTGAATCTCTCGGCCCCTCTCATTCTCCTCCCAGAGGTCAGCTGTCAAAAGGCAATTGAGATCCTCCAGGAGAAGGGATATGACCAAGCTCCTGTTGTTGCTGAGTCAGGGTAACTATTTCTGCTCACTATAGAGATGGACATTCATACAGAAAAATCAGTCATGAGGAAGCTAAAGTCCCATTTACTCATTCAGAGTTGAGGCTCTTGTGTTGGACTCTGATGCATAATTTTAAAAAGATCATCTGCCTTCTTGTGAAGATTTATCAACAAAACTCCTGTGAACGAGCCAGTTAAAGCCCAATCCAGTGCCCACCAAACTCAGAAGACACTGGGTTGGTGCACAGAAAAGGGGAGCCCAGGGGAGTGCTGGGAGCTGGGGGAAACCCACACAAATAAGCAGCTGGAGAGCCCACAGGTTTTCCTTCTCCCAGCTGCTAAGTCCTGGACTGCAATAGCAGATGTTAACCATTGTGAAACCAACAGCTTGGTGAGGACAAAGACATCCCTGTTCTGCTCAAGTGAGGAGAAACCTGGTGCCTCCCACTGACTGCAGCAACAATTTAGTCACTGACTTCAACCAGAGCAGCTTGGCCCCTACATAAAATGTGTGTTCTACCTCAGGCCTGACCTTCTGGAAAACTCCCTGTTCCCTTACAGGCTTATTTTGGGAATGGTGACCCTCAGCAACACCCTGAGCTCCGTGCTGGCTGGAAACGTGGAGTTCTCAGACCCTGTCACAAAGGTCACCTACGACCAGTTCTCAAAGGTACCACTGGGGCTGGGGCTGGTGCCAGCCTCTGTCTGGGGACAGGGAGACAGGGAGAGGTGCACCACCACCAGCCTGGGGTGTGAGAGCAGCTGGGAGAGGAGGCTGGTGAGAAGGCAGGGATGGGAAGGCAGAGAGGAGTGGGGAGGGCAATGGGGACATCTTGGAGATGAGGGTCAGAACAAGCACCTGTAAAGGCTCTGCTGAGCCAGCAGGGTTCAGATATGGGAGCTTCTCACACCAGGAGCCAAGCACTGACTGGGGCTTTTATCCAACTGGGGAATCAGCACCCTCCAAAAGCAGAGCTCAGCCACTGCCAGGTGAAGTAAAACATTAAATGTTATATTTTGTCTGGTTTAGATCGGCCTGGAGGACAGCCTCGGGAAGCTTTCCTGCATCCTGGAGAACGACCACTTTGCTATCGTTGTACACGAGCAGATGCAGTGTAGGTATCTGCAGAAACCCTGCACGGGCTTGGCACAATGTTGGAGAGGGGAAAAGGGAAATTCTCCCGCTGATTGTGGCACGTGTCAGTGCAGCTGCTGCACCTGTGCAGCCCCTGAGCCTCTGCATGAGGGGTTTCTGCTCTGCAAAGCCCTGGGGCTGCCCACTCTGCACCCAATGTCTCTTCCTGACACCACAGAGACGAGGGGAGAGGGGCAAAGCAAGAACGGGGAAAATCAGGGATCTCTGTAGGCTTCTGTAGCCCAGGGACAAGTCAGAAGGAGCATTTGGCCACATTAGGTAAAGCCTGGGTGGAATTCAGGCACCTAAGTTGAGAAAGCTGAGAAAAATTGGGTTGGGCCATGAGCAAGCCCTGTGGCATGGGCCATCAGAGGCACTGATGTGTGGCCTGGGGCAGCTGTGTGTGAGCCTTACCTGGAGCATGGCTGGGTGCAGGGATGCTGTGCCAGTTTGGGAGCACCATTAAAGCAGTTTGGTTTATCCTCAATCCACTGCACAGCCACCTTCCCCTTGGTGTAGCAGTCACCTGCAGCAGCACCACAGCAGCATCAGGATTGCTGACACATGAGTGGCAGCAGGGATCACCCCTTGTGCCTCCTCTGACCCAAAAAAGGTGTGGTGGCAGGTGCTGCTCGGCACATCCAACCTGACACACCTTCCCAGGACAATTACACCAAAAGGCTTCAAGGAGTACAGATTTGACCTTGGCTGGGAAAAGTGAGCAGCACGAAAAGGCAGCCAGGAGAGCCATGCTTGGGTCTTGTGAATTAGAGCTCAAGGGTGTAATTATGCTGATTTGATGGGGTTACACTCTGAGCATGCAAAGCATCCCTTGGGTGAGCAGTGACACTGCCAACAAGGGGCTGCCTGCTCCACTCAGGGCCTCCAAAACCCACCATGGCCAAACATCCCAAACCTTCCCTCTCCAGGGTCTGCTCCCCCTGAGCCCCATCAGCTCTGAAGCTTGCAACTCCATCCATGTTCCCACAACAGGTCACAAACAAAAATCTGTCACTCAAAACTGCCTTTCATGCACATTTCCAATTCAGCCACCAAAATTAATGCCAGGCAGAATTTCCTTTCTCAGCTATGTCATCACAAAATAAGGAATATCTCTTTTGTATCACATTTCGGAATAAATTAAATGGTATCAGCAAATTAAAAGGCACCCACCAAAAAATATCAGCCAGCTGTCTGCAGCACCTCTGGCTCTCATTTTCAAACAACACCCATTTGCTTTTCCAGAGCTGCTGTTTTAATGCTGTCACAGTTACCCCCTTATTTATTACTTTATTCCCACACCTTTGGAGCTTGCATTTTATCTTGTGTTTGGACTCTGGTGGCTAGTTTTATTTTTATTTAAGAAAACATTTATCAGACAGTTAAAATAATTATTGAAGTGCTGTTTCATTAATGGTGGTGTAGGATGTTATGAGAACAGAGTAGAAAAGTGCCTGACTGCTCCTTTTAGAGAGTCTCATTAGTTTGCTCTGAAAAGTTTTGTGGTGATAGGGGCAGGCTGGAACAGAGGTTGGCTAAAAACAACTGGGAAATTAAGTTTCCTGCTCTGGGAAAGGTGCATTATTTGCAGCAAAAACCTCTCTGGTGTGATCACAGTAACCTGACTGAGGCTCCATCAGTCATTTCTGTGGAGGTAGAGCTCAGACACTGTCCCTGTTAGGGTTTTCTTTTAATAAATGAACAGCAGCCTCTGCACAGCTGGAAGGTGGTGAGGGGGCTGGTGGGGGTGGTGGTGTTCTTTTTTCTTTTTTCACCACTAAGCTGGAATTTTCTGTGCTTCCAGTCAGTGGAAATGGCAGCTCCTTCATGAAGCAGATGGTGTTTGGCGTGGTCACAGCCATGGACCTCCTGACCTTTGTCAGCAGGAACGACAAGAAGCAGCAGAGCAGCTCGGCTGCCCCCCCTCCTCCAGCAGCCCCAGGTGTGCTCCCGAGCCCAAACCACCTGGTCAAGGGAGCCTCTGGCCCAATCCAGCCCACGGTTTCTCAAAGTGCCTAGGTGAAAACTGTGATGTATTATATTTGTCTGCCAAATGCCACCCACAGTCTCACTAAAGAGGAGATAACTAAAGAAATTGTGTTTAATAGCCACATGTGGTCACACGGAGCCTCCTGAGGCTGGGGAGGTGAGGATGGGAAGGGGATGGTTGTTCCTGCCCAGGTTTTAGCACGAGGAGGTTTGGTGTGCTTGCCAGCTGCAGGTACCTGTGCACTGCCTGTGTGGCAGCTGCTGAGAATTATCCTGATCCCTCTGGGCCAGACCCCATTTCTGCCACAAGAGCAGCAAGGCTGGGGACAAACCACGCTGCTGCTGCACCCCTCTGCCCCTCTCTGCCCACCCCAGGCAGGGCTGCAGGCACCCCCAGGAGCCATTCCTCCTCCTCCCTGGGCATCTCTGGCTCCAAGAAGGCAGCAGGAGAGGTCTGAGAAGGAGGGAGGAATGGGTGAGACACAGAATGTGGAAGGTGTCAGCGGGAAGGGTGGGAAGGAAAAGCTGAGGGGATGAGGTGCTGGGCTGGGGGTGAATGGTCACCTCTGTGGTGGCAGCTGGGCTTTGGAAAGCACCTTCCTCACCTTCGGGGGGGTTGGTGGCACTGGGTGCCTCATGCATGGTCCCACATGAGGGGACAGTGAAGGGAACCCAGACAAGAAGCAAAGACTCACTCAAAGTAAGTGGGAGAGGGGCTATGGCTTCACCCCTGAATATCCATCCTGAGAGCTCCTTGACAAGGGGTGGAGGGGAAGGCAAGGTTTGGTCCTAATTGTGCTGTCAGGCCATTGTGTTCCAGGGATTGATAATGAAGGACAGAAGAGCCGTTTGCCATGGCTGCCAAAAACACAAGTGAAAGCAAACATCAAAAGTGGGCTGTGGGACCAAACTGAAGGGCCATTGAAACCCAGCCTGGGGAGTTGCTCTCAAAAGACCCAGAGAGGTTTACAGTCTTTCTATAAATTTCAGGAGCTGCTCCAAGATGGCAACAACCAATTTCAGCTTGCTGCCAAGTGGCTACTCCATATTCTCAATCTAATCTAGTTTGTATGAGACTTTTATTAAGTTATAGAATGCTGAAGTATTTACATTTAGGAAAAGTGTCTCCGCTGTCTGTTGTTTCCTGGGTGACACAAGCTATTATCAGATTTTCTGAGTTTCTGCTTGAGCAATAACCATATTTGTCCAGAAAAACAAAAACTGATTAGCACAACCCTCATCCTATCATATTTATTTTAGCAATTCTGTTGCAAAGTGAAGCATGTTAGCCCATGCATGTATTCCAAAGTCACAGGAGTAAGCCTGAAAGTGCCCCATGACTCCATGAAGCCCAGAACTGAGTCTGAACCCAGAGCAGTCTGGCTGTTATGGATGAACCCAAGGACCAGTGCTTCCAGCAGCAGGAAGGCTGCATGGCTGCAGGGCTGCAGGGCAGTGGCTGCCAGCTGCAGACAGGCTCCAGGACAGGCAGATGCACTCCAGCAAAGGTGAAGTAACTGCTGAGTATCAACCTCGAATATTTACAACTTCTTCTGTATGTTAACTATGAGTGTGGGAGCTCATAAAGCAGGGTGTGAGCTCCAGATATTTCAGGATTGCTCCACCTGGGCTGGAGCCAGGCTCACCAAGGCACTCCCAGGGCCCCTTCCCCTGTCCCTGAGGGCTGCTCTTTGCAGGCACATCCAACAGTGGCATTGCCCTGCCCAGGGGTGTTGGTGTTGTGTCTCCTGATGTCTGCCAGGCTGTGACCCTGAGGATGTCCCACAGGGCACAGCCCCACCACCACCCCAGAGTGCTGGGTTAGGAGTGAGAGGGACTGGCTGGTACCATGCTGCCCACCGTGTCTCTGGCATGGAAAAGGCCTCAGGAAGCAAGGGAGGAGTTTTCATTTGACTTGTCTGCAGAAATCCCTGCAGCACCTGTAAACACGTGCCTGTACACAGCACTGGTGGCAGGAGCAGAGTGTCTGAGTGTCCCACCCTCTGCCCCCTGTCCACACATCCCTGGGCCTGTCCTCTGACAGTGATGACTCCCTCTGGATAAATGGTCCTTTGAGTTCTTTTTCTTTCCCTTGCCACTGAGACTCTGTCAATATTTTATGTCTCCAGTGAGAGGCAGCTGCCCAGCTTGGCACAGCTCAGTGCTCTTCAGCTCTGTGGGGCATGGGGGTTCTGGACCAGAGGGATGGGGGTTTCCAGGCTTCAGGAGCCATGAGAGGGAACCAAGAGGTGGATGAAGGCCTGGCAGCATCCCAGCCCACTGTCCTGAGTGCAGTGTCCAGCTCCAGTGCTCCAGCCCGTGCTCTTCTCCCAACACCTCCCACTCCAAAGGGTGAACGGCTGTGTGCTCCCAAATCCTTCACTGCTTTCCAGTCCCATCTGCCCCAAGAAGCCTCTGCTCTTCATCCCTCCGTTCTGCATGTCCAATGAGCTCATGAGTACATCAAGGCAAGACATTTCCACACCAGGGACCAAATGGCCCAGGGGGGAAGAAGCTCGGGCTGCCCGTGCTGCTCAGGGCACATGAAACTCTGCAGCCCTTCTCTGCTGAGATCCATGGCCTTGGCTCCCTGCAGCTTAACCCAGAGCAAAACAAACCCCAGGGGCTTTAAAGGGTGCATGTCGAGCGTGTGGCACAGGAGGGCTGCCCTGTCCGGGGAAGGTGTGGGGGGACAAGGACGTATGCTCTGAGAAGCTCCACGCCCATCACTGGCTCCGGCATTTTGGGGTGCATCACCCCAGATTCAGCTGTGCTGCCTTGCTAGAGTCTTTAACTCATTTTGCTCCCCCTGTGGACCCCGGTATCCCTGTCCCCAGCAGCCTGTGAAGCACAGGGGGCTGCTGATGCTTCAGAAACCCTGGTGAAGTTTGCCCAGAGGGGCGTGGGGAGCCCCTGTCTGTCGTGAGGACAGACTTGCAGACGCTGGACACGCCGGATCAGCCCCCGCTCAGCCTGAACCAACACCACGAGCACGATAAGCATCTCGCTGGCCCTGCCCAGCACCTTGGAGGCTTCCCCGCCTCCCCTTTCCCCCCGCCAGGGTTTCACCGTGGAGCCACATAAATAGAGATGCCGGGCGGGATGTGGGGCAAGAGCGGAGACGCCTCCCAAGGTCTTGCACCGCATCCCAGCGCCCGTCCCGCCTGCCCCGCCACCCTGCAGGTAACCCACGGGGACTGGGACCGGGGCAGGGCCAGCCTGGATCCCCACAAGTGAGGGGGAGGACGAACATTCCCTAGGAAACAGCGGGAGGTTGTTGGTGCTGCTCAGTAACAGACCCATGGCGTGGTTTTGCTGGAAATTGGCTCTGTTGAAGGTGCCCGATTTCACTGCTGGGTGCGGTCAGAGGCCTTGGCAGCAGATGGGACTGATGGGGTTGGGGTGTGAGAAAGTTTTGATTTAATGATGTTTGGTGGTGGTGTTCTGCTCTGTCTGAGTGGGGTGGCTGAAGCTGGGGCAGCCAGGAGGGAGCTCTTGGCTTGGGGAAGGGAGATCCTTTCCAGCAGCAGCAGCTTTTCCATGGGGAGCATGTCTGGGTTCTGTGCCAGTCCTCTGGGAATGACAGTAAAATAGCCACTAGATTAAAATGTGTGAATGAAAGGAAGGGGCAGAACTGTAAACTCCAGCAAAGATAAAGCAAGTCTAAGTAACTTAAACTAGCAAAAGCTTGCTTTAAAACCAGAAAAGCTTCAAAGTCTTCCCTCTTTTCAAATTTATAACATACCGGGTCTATGCTTTCAAGTTTTTTCTTTATGGTTATGCAATTTGCAAATTTTTTTGTTTAAAGATATGTCAAGAAATAACTGTGAGTAGATGCATGCCTGCAAGAGTAGGAAATTTGGGCTATCAAAGGTGATTATATAAATGTAATCAAAGGTGGCACTGTGGCAATGGGAGAAGAGTCCAGATCTGGAAGGACCCAATGCAGGAAGGAAGAAGGTGTATTTAATACACCAGGACATAAAGGCACTCAGTCAGAAGGAAGGGATCCAAAAATACACTTAAAGGAAACACTGGGTCTTGAAAAACTGAAAAAAATAGAAAGAGTCCTTAGCCTTTAAACAGGAAAAGGATTAGCACGGGCTGCCAGGTGCTGTGCATCCAAGGTATGAGTGGGGGAAGAGGGAGCAGGCACAGAGAGGGAATTTCATGCCAGGACTGACTCTCTGAAAACAGGCTGGCCAAAGAAATGGAGAAGGCAAAGAGCAGAGTCTCACTGGGTGCCCAAAACGGGAAACATCTTCCTTAAAAAAAAAAGGTTTTTCCAGTTGAAACAAAGATGGAGTGACCGCCTTGGCTCCCTTTGAAGGAATGAGGTGGCTGGAAGAGGCAGGCAGTGAGTGGCACAGCAGGACAGGCTGGGGGCTGACACCCACACCTGGTGCCTGGAGCAGCCACAGGACAAGCCACCAAAGCAGACAGTGCTTCTTTGAGCCCTTCGTCTGTCCAGGCCTCAACGCCTGCTAGGAACAATTAATTAGCCATTTAAATGTAAATTATCAGCATCAACACGAGGGTGAACAAGTCCCTGGTCAGGGCAGCCACGCCGAAGCTCAGCGAGTGCTGCCCTGTGGCCTTTGCTCTCCAGTGCCGCTGTCTGAGCACCCGGGGCATGGAGGACACTGTGGTGGAGCCGGGGTGGGCTTTGGGGCAGGAGAGGTTCTGTTTTAGGGCAAACCCCCCTGGCACCAGGCAGCCATGGGTGACCCAAACTGCAGCNCAAGCCCGCCTGTGATCCCGGGGCGTGCCCGCCGTGCCCTGAGGGGGACCCTGAGGGGGACCCTGCGGGGGGCCCTGCGGGCACAGCCGCCCCCGCCGCTGGCGCCTGCTGCCCGCCGTGCCCCCCGCCCTGCTCCTGCCCGCCCTACCTGCACAGCGACTGCGAGATGCAAGGCTTCGCCAGCGGCCTCGTCCCCGCCGGCCGCTCCTTCTACATCGACTTCGCCCGCGGGCTGTGCACCTGCCAGCCGGCCGGGGACATCACCTGCGAGCCGCGCTGCCCCCGCCCCGCGCCCGCCTGCCGCGCCCTGGGCAGCCCGCTGGCCGACGGCTGTCCCCAGTGTGTCTGCTACGACGAGGAGGGGATGGCAGTGGCCGCCGGCACCGTCACGGCCCGCGGCTCCCAGACGTGCTCCTGCCCTGCCCAGGGCGGGCGGCTGCAGTGCCGGCCCGCCGGCAGCCAGGGCTGAGGGGCCGCGGGCAGCGGGGCCTCTCCGGCGGCTGAAACCTTCCTGCACTGCGGGGCATCCTCGCTGAGGAGCTTCAGGGTGTCCCTGAGGACCTGGGGGTTGTTATGGCCGTGCCACACAGAGGGGGAGATGCCACCTCCTCTGTCCCTTGTAGGCCAGGGCGAAGTGTCTGTAAGGGGGTGAGCTTGCTTGGTTGTGAGGTTTGTTCTGACTGCTGTTAGTGTGTAACTGGAGCAAACTGCAGCTGTTTATTTATTTGGAAGATGATTCTGCTTTTGTATGTGTTTGTGTTTATGTAGGCTGTTTGTATTAAACTCGCTGGATCAGCTTCCTCCCTGGAGCCAGGCTTTTTCTTCCTGTAATTCCAAGCGTGGGACCGAGATCAGGAGGCTGGCTGACACCTCTGCAATCCTTTCATGAGGTGGGAGGGGTCGGTGGGTTAGCACAGGTCTGTGTTCTTAGGAGGCAAACCCCTCTCGTGTCTCCATCCTCCCGAGCAAAGCCTTGGCTCACAGGAGGATGGTGGCAGTCAGGGCTCAGCCCTTCACAGCCACCTCGATGTCACCCAGGGCTGACCCCACTGGCAGTCCCAGTTCAACAGGAATGCCCCAAAACCTGTGTCAGTGACTGCATCCTCTGGATGCAGACATAGGATACAGGAGAACTGCATTTTCTGAATGCTTTGATCTATATAAATACACAGACACACGTATATAAAACCCACAGCTTCATCAGGCTGTGTTATTAATTCATGTTAATTGTTAGAGGATTGAATAAAATCAGTGTTACCAATGAGCTTTTGAAGAGTTTACTGCTAAGGACACATACTTTCCTCTTGTGTTAGCTAGTGGTACTTGGGTCACACAAGGCTCTCTCCAACCACTTTGGCTCCAGGTACGCCTGGACACGTTAAATGTGTCCCCTGGATTGTTTTAATTGTCTTGTCTCCTGCTCTGATGCTGTTTGACTGCAAATAAACCCCAGTGAGCACATGGGATTCAGGATAGAGAGTCAGGAAAAGGCTGAAGCAGGTGAATTTGCCTTTTGGGATGCAGCAGGAGTCTCCACCAACTGGGGAAGGGACCTTAAGGATCATCCAATTCCCCTGCCATGGGCAGGGACACCTTCCACTGTCCCAGATTCCTCAGAGCTCCATCCAGCCTGGCCTTGGACACCTCCAGGGAGGGAGCAGCTGTCGCTGTTGGACACACAATGACACACACAGACACTGTCTGGTGAAAANCTTTAAACCGTGCAGGGGCCAGCCTGGCCATGTGCCCAGAGTGTAAATGACCAATTTAGGCCAAACCAGGATGCACCTGCTCAAATTCCCCCCTTTTTCCCCTCAGAACCATGGCCCTGGCCGGCGCCCTTCGCCTGTCGCTCGCCTGCCTGCTGCTCTGCAGCGCGGCCC